>WWET01005742.1:10314-20917 GCA_011038615.1 Limnodynastes dumerilii
AGTTTTACCCTTAACAAATCACAGTATAAGTGTTTTAGAAACAGAGGCAGATGAAAGCTAATTTAAAATTGTTATAGCAAAGTAAATATATATATTTTTTCCCTTTCCCTTTTAACGTTTATTATGAACAACCTTCCAGCAGTCTGCTTTTGTTTTCTTTCCCTTTTAATGATTGAACATGGAATAGGTTAATCCACAGGTGGATACTAATTAACCAGATAACGCTCTTTATAAGGGTCCATGAAACAAACGGACTATTCATACACATTTTTTTCTCCTCTGAAGAAATCCCCAAGCGGGATAAAACGCGTCAGCGCCTAGATTCATTCTGGACCTTTTTATCTACTACCGCTAATATCTACTTAATCCTCAGTGACTACATATACCCTTTGCCTCCTCCTGGATCACTGGACACAAGGGCACACCACGTACCAACATGGTCTTTTAGACCGCATATACGCAATCTACGTATCGAAACGATACGCAGATTACGTACAATAGCTACTACGCATGCGCAGTAACTACTGTTTATTGAATTACGTCCGTCTATGGAAGACGGACGTAGTTCTGGATCCGGCCCAATGTCACTAAAAGTGATCAAAATAAAAACGGAGCTGAAAAAGAAAGGGGTCAGGGCGCAGAATGCAAGTCAGAAAACAGGATTAAATAAACCTGTCCCAACATGTCATAATCCTCTCCCACTGAGCTGAAGTCAAAGGGCTGCAAATTAAAATCTTACATTACTGACATTTCAGAGTTTACAGCGTTTCAGAATACGTTGGTCAGCCCTATTTAGGCTCATGAGATGAAGTAAAGTTTCTCGGTTGTGCTGTTAGAGAACCCTGTTACTTGGGTTACTTAATTCTCAGTCTGCGGCTTTTCATTTCTTCCATTCCCCGTGTCACATCATGACACTTCCCTGACACTTGCAGCCCTGCCTTCCTTGGGAAATCAGCCTTGTTATGAAGGCTACAAACAAGGAGAGTAAGAGGAAAGACCCAGCGCTAAAACAGGGCTGCCGGGTGGTCCTAAAACAAGGGTATTCTACCTACCCCGGGAAATACAATATGTAGAAAAACTTTTTTTTAGGACCTACCCGCGCTCTGACCATAAAGAATACCTAAAACCAGCAATAAAGTGTGTAATCCCTCAAAAAACCAGTTCATATAATAGTACCACACAGTTTTAAGTGCAGACAGCTATATTACTAGATGGGTGGTTTTACACTGTGCCTCCGATGTCTTCTTCTCAACCCCTCAGGTATATAAAACAAGAAAGGAAGAAAAAAAAATAATGTAATACGTTCACAAAAACGTATTTATTTACCACAAAACTTTAAAACATAAATACCAATTAAAACTGCTTTTAAAAGGTAAGGAAATAATAAAACCAGTTGCACACATAAGTCCTTATCTGTGTGCAGTTTGTATGTTCTCCCTGTGTCTGCGTGGGTTTCTACCGGGTGCTCCGCTGTTCTCCCACATTCCAAAAACATGCTGGTAGGTTAATTGGCTGCGGACTAAGTTAATCCTAGTGTGAGTGTGTGTATGTCTGTGTTAGAGACCTTAGTATGTAGCTATAATAGGGGCAGAGACTGATGTGAATGTCTAGTGTTTTCTGTAAAGCGCTGCGGACAATTTGTGGCGCTATTTAAATAAGCGACAATAATAATAATAATAATAATAACCCCACTTTAACGTCTCCGCACTGATCTGCTTCCATCAGAACTCAGATCCATAGGAAGATGCTGATCGCCGCCCCGACACCTTGCATGTGTGAGTGGGCAATCCTTCCCATGTTTGGATCCAGCAGATGTGACAGCACATACATAAAGAGGTGGTATAGATCACAATATAGCAATATAGGGTTATCTCACCTGCCCAGCGTCAAGGCATCTCCTGTAGGTGAGTCCCTATCCATATGTGTCTGTATTAAGACGCTCCTGCCATTTGAAGAGTGTGCAGTGGCCATAATGGGGAGGGGTCAGGATCCAAAAATAACCTGGCAACAGTAATAAGAAATCACAGGGCCTTTGTGGGAACATGACCTTAATGTAAACTGAAGTTTGTCCACACAGTGGTTGTTGCCACAAAATGCCCCTTTGTATGCAGGCAGTCACAGCAGTGAGTTGTCTTCAGGTTTGGATCAAGGTAGATCCCGGAGGGAAAAGCTAGAGGCTGGCACGGGGCGGGGCTTAATGATGTGATTTATGCAAATCACGTCTTTAAGCCCTGCCTCCTTTCCAGTACTACATCAGATTATAGTGTTCTAGGGGCTTGGGGTGGGGCTTGATGATGAAAATCGTCATCAAGCCCCGCCCATACTAGGGATTACTGTAAGGCCCCCCTGACTCTCATGCGAGAGATTGGTTGTCTCTCCTGGGGTACCCTGGCAACTGCCCAAAATTCCAGACTCTCCCGGTTATTCCGGGAGAGCCAGTAACCCTGCACTGTGCAATGGTAAGCAGAGATATGCTCCGCCATTGGTGTGAACTATGAAAAGTAAATGTATCTTCTGAGCTAATGTAAACCACTTTTGGTTCTTTTTTATTACCAAGTCGTGTTCTTTGTGAGAGTAATTGCATCCGAACCATTGTGTTATAACTCATTTGACTGATTGTCACTACACTAAGAAAGATACAATCCTTGATGATTACAGAGGACCAGACACTGGGTCATTTTGGATGGAAATGCTTATTTGACTTTTTGAAGCCAATAACACTATATTTTCTGTAAAACAAATCCCCAAATGATTCATTTCAGTGTATTCATATGCATATACAGACGGTGCATTCAGAAATGGAATGACACATTGGGCTGCATCCAGACTTAATAGGTAATTTCGCACGTGGTCTCCGCAATGGAGACTGGCATATAGAATCTCTGATATACAATGCTACACGCGTGTGGGTCCCCACTAAGAACTGCCCTATTTCAATAGGGCCGTTCTCTCCCAGGCAGTTTCGAACTGGTTGGGATATCGATTGCTTATGCCTTGATGAGGCATAGCAATCGATCCATGGAGCACCGAACACGGTGCTCTGAAAAGTAAGGCTGAAAACTATCCCAACCCTTCCCCTTATTCTAACCCTAACCCTCCTCTTCCATTACCCTAACGCTAACCCTCCCTCGCCCGCAGCCTGACCCTAACCCTCCCTTCTCCCTAGTCTGACCCTAATATTCCCTTCTCTATAGCCTAACCCTAAGACCCCCCTCCCCCCAGCCTGACCCTAATCCTCCCCTCCTATGGTCTTAAACCTAACCCTCCCTTCCTAAGAGCCTAACCCTAACACCCCTCCTTCCTAACACTAAAAATCCCTGGAGAGGTTACTCACCTCTCTGAAGCTGTCAGCGGTGAGTCCCGCGGGTCTCTGCGAAAATTAATGGGTGAGTATGCCGATTGGTACACTCACCCATTCATAAAAAAATTTCTAAAATGGGCCCCTATTCGAAATAGAGACAGCCGAAAAGTAACTTTCGGCTGCCTCTATTTCTGAAAGGAGCCTGCGGTGCGGGGACTGCAACCAATGCTGCACACAGGAGAACAGCTCTCCTACGGATCCGTGACCTGGGGGCAACCTTAAATATGCTGAACGGAACTGTGTGCATGCGGAATATAGGATTGTACATTAGGGCTAAACTCAGCCCTTACTGTACAATATAGATGGTAAAGCGCACCCACCATGTTTATCTCATATGTATGGTGGATGGCCGGCTCCCCTCGTGGTAGTTGACATCCGCACGGAATTTTAGGTACGTTGTGTATGCAAGTCAGCTTTCTTCCTTAGTTCTGAATCCGGCCCATTATTACTGTATATCAGTGTCAGACACCAGCTGACAAGGTCCAATCCAATGTACATAGAGGGATGACATGTAGTACAAATAGACTAATACCTAAGGACCTGATTCACAGTTAAGAAAATGCAACTTTTTAGGTGCGTATATTTAAGAAGGGATATAGGCCCTGATTCGCAGTTAAGAGTAAAACTGTGACCTTACCTAAATATACGCACGTGAAAAATACGCAATACAGATTCAGAGAAAATAATGAACCCGATTAACCACTCCCCCTGTGTCAGGAGTGCTAAGTAAGGATGTAGGATGTTGCTGCGTATATTTAGGTACATGTGGACTTAATTAGCTGTAAATCGGCCATGCACTTAGTTGCTTAAAATTGATTATGATTCAAAGATCTGTAACTAAAGGCACTCATTATTATACTGAAGAGTAAATTTTTTTTTGATGTTTTAAAAACAGCACTTACTCTTTTTAACATATGTATATAGACATGCATTCGCGACATGGTGGGGAAGTTAGATTGTAGCCCATTAGTAAATCATTAAAACTTTGTTTATTTACTATTTAGCTGCTGCTGGATTTCTATAGAGATCAGACAATGGAGCTTATGTCACCTATTCAATTCACAGGATAAGTCATACACTCTCTCTATAGGACATTGAATGGGTGACATTGGCCCGGATGCACATGTTACATGCGTATTGCTCATGTCCTTATTTTACCGATAGCTGCTACTGCGCATGCGTAGTAACTATTTTACGTAATCTACCTACCGTTTCGCTACGAAGATTGCGTATATGCAGTCTATCTCCATTTTCTGATCTCTGCAGGAAGCTGGTAGACGCTAAATGATATGTAAACAAAATTTTAATCATTTCTAAAGCACCATTCCAGTTTTCCCAGCAGGTGGACCTATGCATGCTATTTTATGCCATGTACGGCAGACTGTTTCCTGTTTTTGGGAAAAGATTAACTGGGCAAAACTGTACCTCCAATAGATGTTCTGTAGCCAACACCCCTTAGCAGCTGCTGGATTCAGACATTTTCTAAACAATGTATAAACAGAATGGTGGTTGCTCACATAAATGTATAGGCCATTAAACAATGCCGGGGTAATTTACACAGAAACAATGGGAAAACATGCTACTACTCACTGTTCATTCTCCATTATGGACCTGATTCAGAGACTGAAAAAAAGAGAAGAAAGTTACTCCTGGACAAAACCATGTTGATTTCAGGGGAGTCAAATATAATCCATTGCAAACAGTATTAGAGTAATTGTATTGATGTTTCCCAGCCCGTCTAATAAGCAGTGTAAAAGTAAAGCTGGTCAATATCTGTGTGCAGTAAGCAAAAAAAAAATATAATATCTTTGGATGCATAGAATACAATTAATTTGACTCCCCCTGAAATCAACATGGTTTTGCCCTGGAGTAACTTTCCTCACTTATTTTCAGTCTCTGAATTAGGTCCTATCTCTCTAACACAAAACACAGAAAGTCTATAGCAGGCATATGCTCAGGTAGCAAGCTGGTAGTTTCATGACACAGGAAGAAGGATGTTCCAAAGCCTATAATTCATCATGTAAAATGCATCCAGTTCCCATAATGTCATGATGCCTCCTGGATTCTAGCATATCCAGCAACACTAACCGGTGGCTTGTCATATATTTGCAAATGTGTGTAACGGATATTTCTGCGTTTTATGTTACAGATAGAATGGGATAGTCTCTTACTGAGTAATGGCAGTGTTGTGGGACATTCTCTATCCTGTGTGTATGTTACAGATAGAATGGTATAGTGTGTTACTGGTAAAGGCAATGTTACTGGACATTCTCTATCCTTTGTGTATGTTACAGATAGAATGGTATAGTCTGTTACTGGTAATGGCAGTTGCTGGACATTCTCTATCCTGTATGTATATTGCAGATAGAATGGTATAGTGTGTTACTCGAAACTTCGAACGTTCTGCGCATGCGTGTGCAGATGTTTTCCTGCGTAAATTCGTAACTTCTTAAGTGTGAATCTGGCGGGCGTATTATTTGCGTATAGCCGTTGAAAGGGGCGTGGCAAAAATACGAATACCGGAAATACGCAGGGAAAAGTTAGGGTAGGGTTTAGCCAGTGTAAGTAAATAAAAGTAAGGGTAGTGTCGGGAGAGTGTAAAGTTTTTACGCTGAGCGGTAATACGCTCCTTGCTCATTCATAGGTCTGGATCAGGTCTATTATGTATAACTGTGTACTATCCTGCACTTGCGCTTGAGTGTGTCTGAACACAACCCGCCGTACTGATTCTTAGCTGCAGTTGTGTTTGGAGCGGGTGTGGTTTGTCATTCCCATAATATGAATGCTGACAGTTAAAATGCTGGCACTAACATGCAGCAAAGACAGCAATCAGACAGAATCGTTACCATGACGTCTGCTAGAATATTGTAGTGCCGGCAAGGGAAATAATCCGCATTTGATAAGCAATACGCTGCCCACAATGGGCCTGATCCAGAGCTACGCTGTGCCGTTATTCGTATGTACGGCCAGCGTGGCTCTGATGCACTCCCCCCCACACTCCCCCTGTCACAGCGTAATTACACACTGTTACGCCGGTTGAAGGCTACCCTAAATTCAGCCGGCGTAACAGAGTGTGATTACGCCGGGAACCCGATCGTAACTCCCTAACCCTGACCCTACAACCTAATTTAACTACCTCCCCCTCCACCTACTTTCCTTAACTGCATCGCAGTTACGGCGCTCCCCGCCCCTTCCTCCGTAACTACGTTGCAGTTACGGAAGCACGATCCAGCACTAAGGTTTTCATTCATTACGCAGGGCAACGTCTGCCTGGCCCATGCACCGACCGGCAAAAGTGGGGCTGCCGTAGTTCAGGATCAGGCCCAATTTGTCCGTTCTATCCAGAGCTATATAATACAGTGTGTTACGTACACTGGTCTCCATGTTTATTCCCTATTACCTGATCCTGGTCACTATTCTTTATTTTTTCCCCCTTTGGATCATCTACAGCATCTGGGGAGTTTGTAAAAAATCATCTCCAGCAGTGGCAGTCAACCTGGTCCCAGGCTTTTCAATCCCCTGAGATGGTGTAAGTGTTTCACGGAAGCGCAGTCAGCATTCACTGCTGCTGCATCTCTTTTCTCATTTAAACATCGTGGAAGTCCTTGTTCCACTAGCGCAGTGCACACGGATGTGGACACAGGCGGATAGGCAGCAGTGCGCCCATCTTTCTGTGCTCGCTCCCGTTTTGAGCATGCGTGGCGCTCATTAAGGCCACGCTTCAGTCTGAATAACAAAGAAGCGCAGCTCTGGATCAGCTCCAAGGCTGGATCAGGCCCCTAATATGGCTTATCCAGAGTGTGAGCGTAAGTTAAGGTGCAAGGACCGGATCCAGAACTAAGTCTGACAGTCATTCACGTAAGTCTCCAGTTGTGGAACATTTGAGCATTCGCGCGCCAGATGTTCCGCTAGCGTACCTAAGACGTGTGTAACTAAGTTACGTACATCTGTAAGTACAATGAAGGGGCTGGACCTTCATTTGCGAGTGCCGAATCCCCGCCATAAAGGGATAGCCATTTAGATGAGGGGTCGGGGGCGGGGAAGCCCCGTTATGACTAAATCTGAGTCTGTGCGGACGCAGATCTATTCGTAAAAGTTAAGGTAGCCATCAGGACACGTAAGTATCCAGACTTATTACCGATAAAGCGTAACCACTGACCCCTGCATGCTTTACATTCAATCTGTAATTTAGAGTTTAGCTACAAAACTTCACCTCTCAACTCTAATTCTGTTTTCACAGGGTACATTTGACCAGGGCCAGACTGAGGGCCATGTGGGCCTGGGGCTGAAAATGATCACACTATATAGTATGCTATGGAGTGTCCCTGACATTCATCCTTATGCGCTGCAATGGGAGGCCGGGAGATCTGCATTGTGTAGGGGCCTATTTTCAGATGGAGATGTCCCATTAGCCACATTGTCAATCTGGCCGTGCATTTGATTACCCCCCGCAGACCAGCTCGGTTTTGCCGAGCTGTACATTTACACCTGTATTTGTGGTATCATCTTATGAGAGCAAGGAGCTCAGGCACAATGGTCTATTTATGTAGCTGCAAACAGAAATATTTTATACAAAATGGCAAAATGTCCTGATTTCTCATTTATTGTGCAATTGGATTAAATGCTTCACTTATTTGGATAAATATTTTGGAGATTACACAGCAGCCTCCAAATCCTCAGAAAACTCAAATTTTAGCTCCGCACCATAATAAGTGGCCCCTGGACTAACATCACCTTACATGTGATATGTTATCATCTTATGAGAGCAAGGAGCCCAGGCACAATGGCCTATTTATGTAGTTGCAAACAGAAATATTTTATACAAAATGGCAAAATGTCCTGATTTCTCATTTATTGTGCAATTGGATTAAATGCTTCACTTATTTGGATAAATATTTTGGAGATTACACAGCAGCCTCCAAATCCTCAGAAAAAGAGAAACAAAAAAAAAACAAACAAGCACCAAGCATTCAGTATTTAAGGAATTCCCAATGGACCGGATCCATATTGAATAATGTCAGGGTACATATGCATGGCTAATGTGTCCTGCGCATATGTACGGACTGCCGAGCGCTGTTTTAAGCTGTCAATCCCTGACAGCTTCTTTTATGCAGACAAGCTCTCCCAGCTCCGCCCCCAATACAGCATGGCTCCGTCCAGTCCCGGGGTGGGGGTCCCTGATAAGAACAGCCCTGATAAGAATGGCAGGGATATCGATTTCTTTTGCCTCGATAAGGTATAGCAATCGATCCCCGGAGCACTGAACACTTCGATAGGTAAGCCTAAAAACTAACCCTAACCCTCCCCTAATTCTGACCTTAACCCTCCCCTTCCTTTACCCTAACCCTCCCTTCCCTACAGCCTGACCCTAAACCTCCCTTCCCCACAGCCTGACCCTAACCCTCCCTTCTCCCTAGCCTGATTCTAATACTCTCTTCTCTTTAGCCTAACCCTAAGACTGCCCTCAGCGCAGCCTGACCCTAACCCTCCCCTTCTATGGCGCTAACCCTAACCCTCCCTTCCTAAGAGCCTAACCCTCCCTTTCTAAGAGCCTAACCCTAACCCCTCCAACACTAAAAGTCCCCAGAAAGGTTACTCACCTCTCCGGAGCTGTCTGCGGCGGGTCCTGCGAAAATGAATGGGTGAGTATGCCGATTGGCACACTCACCCATTCATTTTAAAAAAATTCTAAAATGGCTGCCTATTCCAGATAGAGTAGAGGATATTTCGGTTATCTCTATTTCTAAAGGCAGTCCATCGGAGCAGGGACTGCAACCGCAGTCCCACCCATTCAAACTCAGGCCCATATTGCTACCGATGCTGTCATGTCCTTATTTAGAGCAATATGGAAGCTTGCTAAAAAGGCTCCTGCCACGTATCAGAAAATACCAGGACTGGACACTTCCTGAATACCTTGAATAAAATGGCCTACATGATTTGTAGTCATCTACCTGAACCATATTCTAAGAACACAAGAAGAACTTTAAGAAGCCTCCTCATGCTGGAGAACAAGCCTGAGATCTGCATGGAAATCCACGAGATAGTTAATAAATTCCGCACCAGGAGAAATATTTCAGAAATGTATCTGCAGCAAAGCCTGCAGCCATCAGCCACTTCATACAGCGTGATTACTGCTGGTTCCCTGCCGCCTGATCTCCGCATTTGTGACTTGGAGACTTAGAAACCATCATGAGAAGACAGAAGAATCTTATTGCAGTCCCTGTGAAAATCATAATAATGGGCTGGATCCAGACTTAAGAAGGAGCTTGAAATTAAGGACCAGATTCAGAGTATCGCATCTGTGTGAAAATCACACGGATGCGATGCTTTTTTTCAAAACTGCACATGCGCAAAAAGCGCAAGAAAGTCGTATTGCTGGCGGAGTTTATGGTATCCGCCATCATACGATTCTGTCTGAAAAAAGGGGTGTGTCAGGATATTTAAATGAGAAAAGCTCCGCTTTTTTAAGTGTGATAGTAACGCTGGTCAGTATCTGTGTGCAGTAAGCAATTCAGAGATATTTCCCTGCATGCAAGGAATACAATTAACTTGACTCCCTCTGCAATCAACATGGTTTAGCCCCGGAGTAACTTTCCTCTCTTAGGGCCGTATGCAGACTACCGGACATATAACATATATGTGCCTTGGGTTAGTCCTATATTGGTCTTGGGGGGAGGGGGTTGATGGTAATAATCGCCTCATCATGCCCCCTCCCCACTAAATTGTAAAGGAGAGGTAGAGCCACAATGGGCCTGATCCAGACCTACGGTCGCAAGCGAGCGTACGCCGGTCGGGAGCGTAAAAACGGGAGAAAAAACGCACTGCGCATGTGCAATATGACAACTTCCGGTCGTCCGAAGGACATCAGCGCACAGCGAGCGTATTTTCATCGTATTTTTCGCACAAGGGGCGTGCGTTTTGTACCACGAGAGTCCAGACACTCGAGTTACTACACAGAGGCGGGGATAGTCATTTAAATTGTACAGTATGAGCGTGCTAAGCCCCGTACGACCAGCGTATCGGTACGAAAATTCGCACGGACGCTAGAAAAAGTTAGGGTAGGGTTCAGCCGCCGTAAGTCGGTACAATCAATGGGAGTGTCATGGGCGTGAAAGTTTATACGCCCGCGCGATCATACGCTATGCTCGCGGGCGTAGGTCTGGATCAGGCCCACTGTCCCTATTTTTGATCTATCATAGGATCACACACACAAAGACTGCAGTGCTTATATCAACAAATTAA
>WWET01005742.1:21316-41307 GCA_011038615.1 Limnodynastes dumerilii
TTGGCTGCAAAGCCGATCTTACGCTTACGCCCGCCGTCCGAGTGACGGCGGGCGTTCTTCTGGATCAGGCCCGTAGTCTCTGAAAAGAGGCCCATCTCCTGGAGATTGTACATAGCTTACACAAGGAGGGAATGCATAATAAACCATGCATAGAATGCACATAAAAAATAATATATATGCAAAAAAAAGAGGTTATACTCAAGTTCAATATTTTTTCTTTGCACAAAATCTCTGCCAACACATGGA
Organism: Limnodynastes dumerilii; assembly: GCA_011038615.1. Classification (NCBI taxonomy): domain Eukaryota; kingdom Metazoa; phylum Chordata; class Amphibia; order Anura; family Limnodynastidae; genus Limnodynastes; species Limnodynastes dumerilii. The sequence continues at coordinate 21,563 of WWET01005742.1, forward strand.
AAAAAAGGTTTAACAGCAGAAAATGTAATTAGTAGTCATTGGTTCTCCTAATCGCTTTGCTGATTTGACTCTAGAGCAAGTGGCCCCATCATTGTGGCATAATTGAGTGATAATTACACATCTCTCTGTGGTTAAAACAATGCACCTGCTGGGAGCTGAAACAAGCCAGAAAGCATGAAACTGCTGCAAATGGTCTGACTGTGGCTTTCAAAATAAAATAAAGTGCAGACTAACAAAATAAAGATGGGAAAACTGCTTTCTGATGATCACCAATTATTAGCATTGAAATTGCATTTTCCAGGCACTGATAGCAAATCACCAACTGCAAATGTGTTAAAGGCTAATTCCACATTTAATGAAAATATTCTATAATATTTACCTTCACCCCCATATCTAGTGTATTATATATATATCGTAATCTGGGACAGAACCCGGAAGGCCTTCCATGCATATGATTGCGCAGCTAACTACTACCCTCATGCAGATGGTCTATCAGGGCACTATAAGTCCTGCGTACTTGCAATTGCAACCCTAGACCCTATGTTAGAAGGTGACAGAAGTGTTGTTCTTCTAAAGTCTGGATGTGTTGGAATGCTTACCAAAAGTGGGAGAAAATCGGCCCCACCCCAGTTCCACCCACACCCAGATCCGCCCTCAAATGAACATATATGGACAAAATATGGTCTACTTTTACATAAGCCCCACCTTTTTTGGGTCTTGCCAATCGGTCAAACTAAGGACAGTTGGAACCTATGACTGAAAAACACGGAGAATGGAAAAGTGTCCACAATCACATCTAAACGCAGGAAAAGGGAGGAAGATGGGATATCTCCATCTGGTCCCAGGTTGTTACAGGAAAGTCACTTAGAGAGTTTGAAATAACCATGGAGAAGGATTGATGCCAGACACCCTAGACAGAAGGTTTAGTAGATGTGGCAGAAGGTTCAATAGATGAGGCAGAAGGTGCAGTAGATGAGGTAGAAAGTTTAGAAGATGAGGTAGAAGGTTCAGTAGATGAGGCAGAAGGTGCAGAAGGTGCAGTAGATGAGGCAGAAGGTGCAGTAGATTAGGCAGAAGATGCAATAGATGAGGCAGAAGATGCAGTAGATGAGGCAGAAGGTGCAATATATGAGGTAGAAGATGCAGTAGATGTAGCAGAAGGTGCAGTAGATGAGGCAGAATGTGCAGTAGACAAGGCAGAAGGTGCAGTAGATGAGGTTGAAGGTTTAGAAGATGAGGCAGAGGTTTTAGTATATGAGGTAGATGGTGCAGTAGATGAGGCAGAAGGTTCAGTAGATGTGGCAGAAGGTACAGTAGATGAAGCAGAAGGTACAGTAGATGAGGCAGAAGATTCAGTAGATGAGGCAGGAGGTTCAGTAGATGTGGCCGAAGCCAGGTTCAGTAGATGAAGTAGAAGGTTCAATATATGAAGCAGGAGGTGCAGTAGATGAAGCAGAAGGTGCAGTAATAGAGGGAGAACACAGTCTAAGACTTTACAACTAAAAGGGAGGGGGATTATGCTTCTTTGACTTTGCTTCTGCCTTTCTAAATAAATAAATACATCATTACAGAAATATTTGCTGATAGGATGCGGGCATGGTGGCTACACAAAGTAGAGATGCAATTAGATCCAATAGGATCCACATGGTGGATGTGGCTAACTTACACATAATACAAAATGTGTCTATAGACGCCATGTCAGATGCCATGTCTGCTGTGAGGTGTGTTGAGGGTTGGTAATTGTAACAGTTTGGCATATAAGATGCACATGGATGTGACTTTAATTTTGCGAGCACCTGTTTTACCTTCAAATTACAACAACATTATACACAACTCTGAATTCGCCCCATTTTGCCTGTTTAACTTTTTGTGAAAATCTGTTCATATCATGTGTTGTTCTGAAGCGGTTAACGATCTGGGATGATTTGAGTATAAAATGACTCTGAGAGAACGTCACTGCAATCCAGATCTTATTTCCGAGTCTCCTTTGAAGTAGGCAATAAATATTTGTTATCAGATGGGGTCTATCATTCCCTTTTTATGTAGCTACATGCCTTATGCTAATTCCATTAATTATCATCTCTAGTGTGTAATTAAGTGACATGGCAAAACTCCTGCTGTTCGTAGATATACCACGCTGCAGAAATCCCAATGTTTTTCTTTTTAAACAAAGTCTGTCCTTTTTCAGTGTTATACAGTACTAATGGCCATGAATTAATAGCAATGACAGATGCAATTGCTTCTATTAATTAATGGGTGAAGAGCAATATTGGACTTCTCCCAACCACTCTGTCATCCTATAGGACCACAAGTCCCAGCTATGCCGATGCAGTTAAAGCATGCTGGGAGCTGTAGTTTCAAAATATCTGCAGAGCCACGGGTTGGCCAGGCCTGCTGTAAGATATCCCATAAGCCATCTGGAGAGCCACAGGTTGGCCAGACCTGCTGTAAGATATCCCATAAGCCATGTGCCTAGGACCCTACTTGCTTGGGGACGTCTGAGGGGCTTTGGCAGCTACTTGTTGTCCTGGGTCACAGAGGTTTCTTGAGAAATAGCAGTGCCAGAATTCATTTGAATCCATGTTGGGGAGTTTGTTTATTTACTTGAGAGCTGCTTGCACACGCATGGACCAATTAGCTAGGCCCACGCTCATGGGCTACTCAGCACATGCATGGATCTGTTCCGAGCATGGTCAGAATAGCCACACAAGCTTTTCCCACCTTGGAATAAAATAGACAGTTGCCAATTTGCCACCGATAGCTAAAACTTCTGGTGTTTGATTCCAATAAAAAAAAAACCTTTACTATCAGGATGGAGTTTTAATTTGCTTATTTACCAACATTCAGCTGATTTATAACATTTACATATATGCTGCCAGATCAGCAAATGGGACATTATTGTTCCTAGGACTCCCCGTTTGGTATCGGACAAGAACTGTGGATTGCTGGTATGATGGTCTTTCCTAACCCTAATCCTCCATGTCCTGCCACCTAATTCTCCATGCCCTGCAGCTTAACCTTAACCCTCCATGCCCTGCAGCTTAACCTTAACCCTCCATGCCCTGCAGCTTAAACTTAATCCTCCATGCCCTGCAGCTTAACCCTAATTCTCCATGCCCTGCAGCCTAATCTTAACCCTCCATGCCCCATAGCCTAACTGTAACCTTCCCCTTAAGCCCTAACGCTATACCATTACCTACTGCAGCCACTAAGTCCTAACCCTAACCTTACACTTGCTGCATCCGCCACAGCCTGTGCACCTTTACTATTTCCAGAGGTTTACGAACAATGATACAGCTGCCATTCAGCTGATGGCTCTATCATGTTCGAAATAGGGCCCCGTCCCTCTTATGCTGAAGTGTTCGAAATAGCGCTGCTTATTTATTCAGCTGATCTATAATCTTTATTCTCAGTGTCCTTCCGGACCAGACATTACTGTTCCTAGAGGCCTCAAGTCCTGCCCCCTGTCTGGCAACACTAGTTTACTACTGTTGCTAGGGACAGCGAGGGACTTGATGACGCAAATTACGTCATCAAGACCCACCCCCATCCCTATGAAACCCCGAAATGGGCAATTGATCATCAAGGAGTGAGGCTTAATGACGCGGTTTGCATAAATTGCACTGTTAAGCCCCCTCCCCTGCATGTATCTGTGGGATCTCCTAGAGGGAAGTATTTAAAAGTCGGCAACCCTGGGGTAGGGGATAGGATGTTGGGTATTGGTAATCTGTTCTTTTATTTTTGGCTTCCTTCTGCTTATTATTATTCCGTGTGATCAGAGGATATATATATATATTTGTAGGTTGTGACTCATGATTTTAACCATTTCTAGACTTGTTTACAGACAAATAAATGCTGTTTTTCTTTATCTTCAGCTGCTTGTGTGGTTCAGTGAATTCATCCAATCATAAATAACGGAATAACTGGGTCTGATCCAGAGTTTTGTGGAATACACAAGTGTTGTACGTCAGAGTTCTGCAGACTTCCTGTATAAACACACAACTCTGGATAGGATGCAGGGAAAAAGGGCTGGGGTGTGATCCATGCAGACAGAGCCAGGTCGTACTGCCGTAGCCACTGTCACTCCATGTTTTAATGTTTGTTTGTTTTTTTCAATTTAACAATATGATAACATCCCTTAAAATTATTTATTCATTAGATACAACAATACCTGATCATAGTTGTTTTTCTGCTAAAATGTATTATAAACGGGATGCAGTTCATGCTGCGAGACTGCTCTTTCCGAAAGAGAGACAGCTGAAAGCTAATTTTCGTCAGTCTCTATTTCGAAAATAGTGCTATTTTTTTTTTAAATCTTTTATGAATGGGTAAGTATGCTGATCGGCTGATACTTACCCATTTATTCCTTCAGAAACGCAGCTGCAAACTACAGCAGACCCTCCAACATGACCCATTCCATTAGGTACAATATAATCCGCTCCTGAGCTTCCAACAGTCACTCACCTGGTTTACATGAATAACTGATATTTAAAAAACTATTTGCCTCTCCGAGAAAGGTGGTTACCATAGTAACTGACAGTTGGAAACTGAGGAGCAGAGTATTTTGTACCTAATGGAATGGGTCATGTTGGAGGGTCTGCTACAGGTGAGTAGGACTCTATAGCTGCGGGGAGGGGACTCTTAGGGTTAGGCTGCAGGGAGGGGAGTCTTAGGGTTAGGCTGCGGGAATCGAAGTCTTAGAGTTAGGCTGTGGGGAAGGGAGTCTTAGGGTTAGGCTGCAGGCAAGGCAGGGTTAGGGTCAGGGTACTGGAAGAGGAAGGTTTGGGTTGCAGTAATGAAAGGGGAGGGTTAAGAATAAGGTTATATTTGCCGTTCCACCTTCTTTCTTCCGTGGATCGATCGTATCTGCTCTGCAAGGCAGAAGCAAACAATTTTCCAGCCAGTGTGCAACGGGCTGGGAGAAAACGGCCCATTCGCAGCGGCGACCCTTTATAAACATGCATTAATTCATAAAATACCAAAGAAACTGTTTCCAAAGTGAATATCACATTTTTTTTCATGAATGGCCGTTTCTCCCATAGAAAATGACCTGTATCTATGACTTACACCATCCCCAAACTCTGGAATTGGTCCTATGTCTTTACGCTGGCTATTGTTTAAAGGTGAATTTGCCGGGAAGCTCACCTTATTGACGGACAGAAGCTTGACACAGCTGGATCACTGAAAATAAGCTCAAGGCGACGGATTGAGGATTCTTCTCTTGACAGTGATTGACTATGCTGTGCTCCATGGGGACTTGGAGCCCTGCTCGGATAGGATGCTGTTAGGGGAGGGCTGGGGTTAGGCTGTGGTAAGGGGATAGTTAGGGTTAGGCTGCTTTGAGGGGAAGGTTAAGGTTAGGCTGCAGTAAGGGGAGGGTTAATGTTAGGTTGTGATGAGGGGACAGTTAAGGATAGGCTGCTGTTCAGGGTGGGTTAAGGTTAGGCTGCTGTAAGGGGGTGTGTTAAAGTTAGGGTGCAGTGAGGGGACTGTTAGGTTAGGCTGCAGTAAGGGGAGGGTTAAGATTAGGTTGTGGTGAGGGACAACTAAGGTCAGGCTGATGTAAGGGGGTGGTTAGTGTTAGGGTTAGGCTGTGGTAAGGGGAGCATTAAGGTTAGACTGTGGTGAAGGGAGGGTTAATGTTAGGTTGTGCTGAGAGGGGAAGTTCGGGTAAGAGTAGGGTTAGTGTTTTGTCAGACAGTTTCCTATCGACAACACTAAGATTGGTACTGTATAATAATCCTGTAGCCAGTAAAATAATTCTATCAAGTACACTTTTTAGACATTCATACACTGTTGACATAACGTTGTCGAGTGTATGATTGCCGCAAAATTGGCTATAGCTGCTGTATACCGCTCCCGCATTTGCCTACTAAGTACGTGATTAGGAATGTCAGCTGGCCATTCATAGAAAGAGTGACCTATTTCTAAAGACCAAAGTCTTCTCTTTGAAGCCCTTTCCTCCCCAACCCACTTTCTACATGATCAGTCATCCAGCTTCATATATTCACTTTACTTTCATCCCTATCAGTTTCCCTATTGTTTCAGCTAATTCTTCTAGGAGTCTTTAATCTTCTCCCTTTGTATCTTCTTAGAGATCATTTTCACTTGGAATTCTGTAAGGCTGATTATTGTTCTTCTTTATATGACACGATAATTGCATAACAAATAATTCATACGGCATTCAGGAAACAATGTTATTCACAATGTATGGATAAGTCTTTGTTTCTTATTTGTTTTGACATTAATATATTCGTAATTAATCAGAACAGCTGATACGTTGATGTGATGTGTACAACTACAGGTATACAGATCCGTTTTTCTATAGTATTTTGAACTGATTGCTAAATGTCTGCTGTGAAATGTTTGTAATACAATGTATTCATTTTGTACTCATTACTGTGCTCATCATAAAAAATCCCATGTTTATACCTGCAAAAGTATAGGATGCATAGTATGTACTTAAATATTTGCTACATTATAGTTGGGATGCAGCCTGCATAGCGAAACTGCTTTTTCCAAATAGAGACAGCCGAAAGCTAATTTCAAAAAAATTTAATGAATGGGTAAGTATGCCGATTGGCATACTTACCCATTCATTCATTCAGAAACACCCCCGCAGACCCGATGCACCAGACCAGACATTTGAGTAGGACTCTATGGGGAGTCTTAGGGTCAGGCTGCGGGGAAGGGAGTCTTAGGGTTAGGCTGCGAGTAGAGAAGTCTTAAGGTTAGGCTGCGGGGAGGGGAGTTTTAGGGTTAGGTTGTGAGTAGCGGAGTCTTAGGGTTAGGCTGCAGGGAGGGAAGTCTTAGGGTTTGGCTGTGGGGAGGGGTCACTTAGGGTCAGGCTGCGGGGAAGGGAGTCTTAGGGTTAGGATGCAGGGAGGGAAGTCTTAGGGTTAGGCTGTGGGGAGGGGACACTTAGGGTCAGGCTGTGGGGAAGGGAGTCTTAGGGTTAGGCTGCGGGAAGGGGAGTTTTAGGGTTAGGTTGTGAGTAGCGGAGTCTTAGGGTTAGGCTGCGGGGAGGGAAGTCTTAGGGTTATGCTGCAGGGAGGGGACACTTAGGGTCAGGCTGCGGGGAAGGGAGTCTTAAAGTTAGGCTGCGGAGAGGGGAGTCTTAGGATTAGGCTTCGGGGAGGGGAGTGTTAGGGTCAGGCTGCGGGTAGGGGTTATTATGTGGGGAAGGAAAGGGATTCTTAGGGTCAGTCTGTGGGGAGGAGAGGGTTGGGGTTAGGGTAATGGAAGGGGAGAGTTAAGGTAAGAATGAGGGTTAGTGTAGGATAAAATAAAATAGAAAAATAATAAAAATGAGAAAGTGTAAAAGATAGAATTAAATGTTGTCTTGTACTCTGCAATGATCAGGTATGAGCATGCTCTAAACATGTTTATAGTGGGCAGGATTCACAATTAAATCCATAAGGAGACTCTGGCAAGTCTGTTGTGTAAGTCCCCTTGACATGTATCATTCGCACAAGCCCTCCATAGAAGGGGCCAGCCTTTGCAATCCGCACGGTTAAGGCATAGTAACGAAGGCCCAGAGAAGAAGATCAGTAGATTTACACCCCTGCGGAATCACGTCTGCCCTTGCAGCTCATCATGGTTTTGCCAACGTGCAGATTTGCTACTTTTTTTTTTTGCTGTTTCGTCCAACTGTGGATCAGCTCCATTGTGAGACTGAATAAGCAGATGCTGCATTATTATTCCCTGTTATGTGCATAGTCTCACTACGTTACATTGTGACAAACTTCTTTTTTTAAGCCTCCTTCTTCATATCGCTTCCACTGCAATCAGAGCAGCTGCAGATAAAAATTCGACGTCCTCGGAAAAAATTAGGACTGTGGCTGAATCCCTTCTCTTACTGATTGCAACAAAACCGTGCAGCTCTCACATTCTCTGATATAGACTTCATTTATACTCGCTAAAAATAATAACGCAGCTAAAATGCTGGGTGGTATAGTGAATGGTAATCTCTGGGTGAGTGTAGTATATAGAGATTTCTTACAGATGATAACCATACCTAAAGGTCAGCGACTGTCTTCCCTTTGTCTAGTTGTCTATGGACTCTCATACAAGTCGTGTCTCTAATGACATAAGCCCATATTCACACCTTGGTGCGTATTTTAATGAAATGACATACTATGCATGCGTAGTAGGTCATTTATGCCATCTACGTACCAGTTAGGTTTGTAAAGACCGCACGGAGTAGTTTAGTTTGAAAGAGGTGGCGTAATGTCGCCTCGGGGAGTGGATAGAGAGAAGTTGGAGGGGGGAGGAATTTAGATTAGCCGGGGAGGCAGGGAGAGGCATTGTCCGTACGTAATTTCCTTCTTTGAAGGAATGGGAATTAAAAACCAAAAGAAAAATACAATATAATAAAATATAATACTCTCATATCATAAGCTGTAACAACAGCAGCATTTGGTTCACAGATATTGGGGGAAACACAGGGTTTCTACAGAATAGGTTCTCTGAATCCTGCCAGAGTGTGGTATCCGCATGCAAGAAGTGTGGCTGTTATAGTATTTAAGAGTTTAGGCACCGGCAACACTCTTTAAGAGCGGGGGGCGTGGAGGTCAACTTGAACTCTCCACCCCTTTTCAGCTACTTGTTCAATATGATCAATGACTGCTCTGCGTAGCATTGGAAAAGACCGGGCATACAACACACTTTTTAAAGACTTTAGACAATGGAAGCTTCTTAGGTGCGTATATTTAGTCAATGATCTACTACACATTCATAGTTGATCATTTTCACAATCTACATACAAGTTCGGTACGTGGATGACCTCTTTAAAGTTCGCATGAAGTTGGTTAAGTAGAAAGAGGCATCGGGGAGAGATTAGGCAGAAGTCAGAGGCGGGAGGGATTTAGATTAACCGGAGAGGGCCGGCGGGAGGCGGGGAGAGGAAAGGCCTGCTCTTAGTTTCGTTCTTAAGTAAACTACGCATGGTTAGATAAGGTAGCCCTATGCCACTCATAAGTGCAATAGGGTACCTAAAAACTGGGGCGTGGTGGGGCGGGGGAGGGGACTGGAGAAGTAGGTGCGGATACATGTGTGTCCAACCAGTCCATAACACCAGATCTGCTTGTACCCCTTTCACATTGATGGTATAAGCATCAAGTTTCCTGAGTATTACTACTTGGGCTTCCATCAGATGGGAGGGATACTGCCCTCTGCCAGCAGAGGGCAGTGTCAGAAGTCCACAGGGCTCCACCCATATGTGATGTCACGGCATGTGACATCACATGGGATGGAGTGCTACGGCCACGCACACCCAATGGATCCTGCACAGCATTAATAAGCACGATTCCAAAAACAGAAACTGATATTTTGTAAACCTCTCTGTGGCTGCAAGAGTGGGCGGCCGGCACGCCAATGCTAAATGTTTGCTGTCAACAGGAGGAGGAATTTGCAGAGAGCTGCAGTGAAATACAAATAATACCACAGCTCCCCCGCAAATATTACTTAACGATCCTATTCTATAAGGCAGACGTGATCAGTGTGAAAGACAACACTGGATATTCTCAGGATCAATGTGTGGTGTGAAAAAACCTGACATAGGATGAACCCAGGAAAGGAAGTAGGTCAATGAATGCCCCACAGCAAGGACTCTCCCCCAACCTTTCTCCCCCCCTACCCCCCCACCATCTCTCTGGCATGGCCGGTGCAGGTAGCTGTCAATGACCGGTAGCTTAAGACAGAGCTCAGCACTCATAAATATCAAGTAGATCATTTGTGATACACATAAATAGACAGAATGTGCAGACTGCTTTTTTTTTTCCAATGTGACGTCAAAGTAAACAAAGCACAAAAAAATTGTGTGAGTTCATGGCTGATTCTGGCAGAGCACATCACAAATGAGATTTCATTTTACAGAGTGAGATGATATAAATAAGATGCCTTAAATGGCTATAGAGGGTGCACTTCCGGGGGTGTCAGAATAAAGGATCTCAGAATGTTAAGCTTGGAGCAGAGAAGGAACAAGGTTATGATAGAAACTTTCCAGTATATCAAGGGGTGTAACTAGGTATTCTTCATAGAAAGAGATGTATTAGTACATCGGATCTCATGACATCAGAATTGGGAGAAGAACTGAGCAAAGCAGTTGCAGGAGTGTGCACAATTTTAAATTGATCGGGTGATTGGCTGATTTGCCGGTTGTTATGTCAGGGTTGCCGACTCTCCCGTAATATCCAGGAGACTCCTGAAATGCGGGCAGTTATTTCAGTATCCCGAGACAACCTGCAAATCTCCCGCAGAGGACTTGAGGCCTGTGGTTTGCCTTAAGTACCTTTAAGTTTCTAGTAGCAGGGAGGTACTTTATGACGCAAATTGCCCCCATCCCTAGTAAACCTAAAAAGGGGGTAATTGGTAGTCAGAGGGTGGGGCTTATTGACACAATTTGCATAAACTTCGTCATTGAGCACCGCCCACTGAAGCATCTATGGCTTCCCTCAGGGCAAGAACCGCACCTAACTCACTGGTGCAGCCCATAACCTGCCCCCTGTTTTAAGGTACCTATATGCCATAGGGCTACCTTATCTTACCGTGCATGGTTTCCTTCTTAAGAAGGACATTGCCTCTCCCCCCGCCCTCCCTGGCTAATCTAAATCCCTCCTATGCCTACCTGTCGCTGGGGTTCTACTTTGACCGTGACGATGTGGCTCTGGCCAGGTTCTCAAAGTTTTTCCGTGAGCAGTCTGAGGAGAAGCAGGAGCATGCCGAGAAATTCTTGAGTTTACAGGACAAGTGGAAAGGGCCCTCCAAAGACTCAAATTCCTTTTATTTTTATTTCTAACTAAACACTCCCTGGGGCAACATTAGGCCGCCTCTTTCTAACTAATCTACTAATACTACCTAACTGTTACACAGATTGCGGAGTAGGTCATTTTGCAAATCTCCGCACCTAAGAAGCCAAAGCTTCTTAGGTGTGAATACGGCCCTAGGTTCTTAATCAGGGTTGCCGACTTTTTAGAGCTTCCCTCTGGGAGAACTCGGAGGGAAGCCATGGATTTCTGCAAGGGGACGGGACTTAATGATTAAGCCCCGCCCCCTGTCAATCATACCTGTAATCTGCAGCATTTCAGGGGATGGACGGGGCTTCATGACATCATCAAGCCCCGCACATCCCTAATAACGCTAGGGATTACAGTAATAATTCATGGCTGTTGGGGCTTGCGGGGGCTTTGCTGGCTCTCCCGGGATACCGGGAGACCTGCCCAAATTTCGGGAGTCTCCCGGATATTCCGAGAGAGTCGCCAACCCTGTTCTTAATTTTACACACCCAAGTAGCATGCCAACTCCCCTGACAGGACCTCCGTTTTCAGCTTCTTAAAAGACTTAAGAATATTATAGGATTCACTAATCTTCAAGTTCATAGTTGTGTGCATATATTGGCTAATTAGGAACGTTTCTGTCTAGCCGCGCCCAGAATTCCCTATTTAAATGCCTCCCTCCACCCACTCTTCTTATCTTTGTTCTTAATTTACCCTGTCACACCCTTTCATTCTTAAGTCATTCGAACCTAGATGAACTAGTTCGCAATCGTGATTCAGAGCTGTCTCGTTCTTAATTCCAACGTAGATTGCGTACATTAAGGTACTATGCATGCACAGTTTATCCCTTCTTAAATTTACGTACCAAGAAGCTAAATAAAAACATCAGGGCCACTAACAGGTGGAATTTACACTTTCACATTCAAACACTGAAGGTAAGAATTTGGCCCCTGGTGAGAAATTTCGGCAGTTATACACTGATAGGTCGCTGTAATAGTACATCATGCATCATAGCAAATGTTATTGCAGACACTAACATATTCAAGATTTACACATTTTTTGCAGTGTCTGCTTATGAGAAGATGGGTGGAAGCCGGTCCGTGGTTTGCTTGTTGTTATGGCTGACTCTATAAACTGAATTGTTCCTGTCACATTTATTTAAGTTAAAAAGGAAAAAGCCTTTGAGAGAAAATGCATTAATAGGGCAGCGAAACAGAGAGATATGACAGCCGGAGTACAGATGCAGCAATGCAAAACAGATTCACCTCAGTGTTTGAACTATGACTGATTCAAACACTCTCTGTTAGTTAATTACTTTTGTGAAGGCATGTCAGCTTACATTAGTAATGTTTATCAAATAAAACATTACAGGACACTGGCTTTTAGTCTAATGCAGCTGCGATTTACATAAAATTCTCAGGTTTAGTTCTGTGCATAAAACAACATAACTGAGATTAGATCCTGGGCGCTATTAACAATTCCTCAGCGTTTTGCTAACAATGGCACAATGCTGACAGCGCCACCAGCTGGCCGGGAGTGCGAACGTGACACCACAGGCTTACATTCTTCTGTTTGTACTTTAGTATTCTCCAGGGATTCAGTGGGGGAAAAAAAAGAGAGTTTGAGATAAATCAACTTATCACTGAACTAACCCCTTGGTAAATTACACAAATTTCTTTCAACACTCTACAATTCAGACAACTGAAGGAAGCAAAGGAAGGGGCCGGTCTTCTGTTATTTGCTATATGACTTCCATTTGGGGACTCATCTCAGGCCCAGGGATCTCAGTGATTCTGGAGGAGTGTGGTTGCCGGCAGTCTGCAATTTAGAAAGCAGCTGTAATGCGACTCCTGGGGCCTTGTTTACTAAGGGGAGACTTAAATCTCCCAAAAAAATCTCCGGAGTTGAGTGGAGATTTTTTCACAAAAATCTCTGTATTTACTAAGGGGCGATTTTGCATCGAGATTTTCAAACTCCGGAGATATATGGAGATTATGTTACGTCAAAAATCAGGAGACTTCGCACAGAACACTATTAGCATCACAGACCATGGGCCTGATCCAGACCTACGCTCGTCTGCGTAGCGTATTAACACCGAACGTACCACCGATGCACGGCAATAGGCACTCCCCTTGCTCGTACCTAGTTTAGCTTCCATACGCTCGCCAAACCCTACCCTAAGTTTTGTGTTCGTACCCGCGGCCGTCCGTACGTTCATTGCGTATTAACGACGCTTACCAGGCCCATACTGTACGATTTAAATGCCTCACCCCGCCCTCGGTGCATGGTTACGGATTTCGTATGGTAGGCACGCCCCCATGAGCGGTAATACGAAGCAGTTACGATTAAGGCACATACGCAAAGATTTTTAAAGCGTAAAATGAGCTTAACATCTGCCCCGCGAATGCACAGTAAGTACAAATGGCAGTTTTTACGCTTGCAATCAGTGTAAAACCGCATCCGAGCGTAGGTCTGGATCAGGCCCCATCTGCACATCTAATGAGTGGTAAAGGTGATGATTGGCATATATGTCTGCAATCTATCGCTCCAAGGACATGGGGAAATCCAGAGAGCCGATAAAAGTGTAACTTCAGGTCACACCAAGTCTCCTCCTGGCTGGGGAAGCAGATATACGTACGCGACAATTTAATCAGTGCACTTAACACATGAGTTAGGTAATGTGAAAATGTCGCCTGTGATATTCCAACCACTCTGCCAGTCTATTCCAAACACTCTGCCAGTCACAGACTGGAATGACCCTGTGGCCAAAAAGTGGAGAACACACAGTAATTTGTGCAGCACAGACACTGCATGGGACGTGATGTTACTGGGTCCAAATCCCTCCTCACCTGCTCATAAAGGCCCAGGAGGTTAGTGCCGTTAAGGCAAAACAATTGAACTACCTCCTGATCAAACAAGGAGTCAAAGTTCAAACGCCGGCCAAACACACGCACATGACGTGTTATGCGCTGCCAGCGATGAACCAAGAGCTGGTGATGGTTGTGGTCCCCCTGTTGCCCTTATTAATGCTAAACTGCCCAGTAAATATCCACTATACATATGCAGCACACACATAGCCATAGCTTTTGTTTGAGTCTAAACAAGAAGCTGAAATACATTTACACCTTACTTTTATACCCTGACAGATGATTACATGACCAATCGCCAGCGACTTAAGGAGAGTCTCCACTGACCCCCCGGAGATTTATCTCTGGAGACCATGGGCCGTATTCAGAACTCCGGTCTCATTGCATATAAGGCCGGAGTTTTCCGCTATGATGTATACGCGGTCTTAAAGACAACATGCCACGTAGATTACGTTTCAGAATTACTGCGCATGCGCAGTACATCATAGCGGAAAACTCCAGCCTTATATGCAATGAAGCCGGAGTTCTGAATACGGCCCTTTAAGGCCAAACTCCAGCGATGTTGAAAATCTTCCCTTAGTAAATCCAGAGATTTGTATGTTCCTCATGCAAAAAATCGCCAGAGAGATTTAAACACCGGAGATTTAATTCTCCACTCATCTCCGTAGAGTTTGTGGAGATTTTGCTTTAGTAGATCCAGAGAGTTGCAAATCCCTGGTAAACTACTGCAATCTCTGGCGATTTTACTCAATTCATTCCCCACAGCCTAAACCTATCCCTCCATTCCCCACAGCCTAAACCTATCCCTCCATTCCCCACAGCCTAACCCTATCCCTCCATTCCCCACAGCCTAACCCTATCTCTCCATTCCCCACAGCCTAACCCTATCTCTCCATTCCCCACAGCCTAACCCTATCTCTCCATTCCCCACAGCCTAACCCTATTCCTCCATTCCCCACAGCTGCCTGTTTGTTGCCCATAGCAACCAATCAGATTCTAGCTCTTTCCTATTACATACCAGAGAATGTCCGCTAGAATCTGATTGGTTTCTATGGGCCACATCTCCACTTTACCAAACCTGCAGTAAATCTGGCCCCTGGATTGCTGAAAGTTGTCTGTGCCATCAATAGGCCAAAAAATACTTATACTTAATTTATCATTTAAAACATTAGGGTCAGGCTGCAGGGCATGGACGGTTAGCGTCCACACCCATTAGTATCCAGTCCATTATTATTGTATACCATAGTTGCAGACTCTCCCGGAATGTCCGGGAGACTCCTGAAATTCGGGCAGTTCTCCCGGTATCCCGGGAGAGCCGGCAAATCTCTCGCAAGGGACTTGTGGTTTCCATGAAACCACTGCCTCAAGTCCTGCCCCCTGCTTGGCAACACTAGATTACTAGCGTTGCTAGGGACAACGAGGGACTTGATGACGCAAATTGCCTAATCTAGCCCCTCTCCCATCCCTATAAACTGATAGTCAAGGGGCGTGGCTTAATGACGCAATTTGCATAAATCGTGCATAAATCCCACCCCCTGCATGCATCTATGGCTTCCCTCCATGATCTCCCGGAGGTACGTTTTTTAAAAGTCGGCAACCCTGTTGCATAACTCGTGCATGTTGTTCTATGACATATATCCCTTTGGTTTCATGCAGCAACTACCCGGGATGTTCATGTTTTCCTATTGGCAATTGTTGGATGTTCTTAGTATAAAGTTGTTAGTCTTAAATAAATTAATACCCAGTGGGGTAGCTGTCACTGACCATCCTGGTTTGCAGTTTGGTGACTAGACTACACAGGGGGAGGTAACTAAGATATAAGTAGACACCATTATGTTCCAATATAAGTCGTGTGTTCCTGCACATTTGGCTACTATTAAAAACACATTTATAGGCACAGAAAATGCTCTAAATATTGAGGGCAAGTTTTGCCTGTACAATAACGCTTGCAAACGCCAGAGCCATATGTTTCCAAGGTGATAAGCTTTTCATTTTTTGCAGAAGACTTCTGAAATAGAGCATACATAGATTAATCCTCCCTGGAGAGGCCGGCTTCTTTGAGTAATTTCCGCACATTTAGATGAAATAATTAGTCTGTTGATATTTTTACAGGGTTTTTTTTCAGTTTTTTTTTTTTTTAACTTTACTGAGTCAGACCCAGACTGGAAGATGAGAGAAATCTTTCTGAGGACTGTGAAGTGTTACTTTTACATGTCTGGAAGCTCAGGTGTTTAGGCATAAATATATATATATAACTAACCACTAGGTGGCCCTAGTTAGCAACCTGTCTATTCTCCAATCGGGAGATCGGGTGCTCTCAAATAGGATTTAAAACGTGTGCACACACCCACCCGCAACCTAACGTTTGGTAAGCAGCTCAGTTAGAAGCTGTGGTGAGTCCCTTTGAAGGCAGAAGAAGCGAGAGCTAGTTGGAGAACAATAAGAAATCTGTTTCTTTGATAACTCAATTCTGTCTAAAGCCGGACATTCACTGGGTCGATTATCAATCCCAGCAGGGGATGTAATGATAAATGGGCCGATTTCCCACCAATGTCCTGTTATCGGCACCATACACCTCTCCTGCTGGGACCGATAATCCTAGCAGAAGAAGGAGGCACCTAAAGAATAGGGAGCCATTCAGCAAGCTGATTGGCTCCCTTAAATTCTAGGGCACTAGTGCCCGATTTAAATCAAACATGGCAAAAGACCAAATAATCGTATAAGAGCATTTCTGGTGCGTTCATTTGGCATTTTAAAAATTGATCATGTCCACTGACTAGAGCGAGTATTTGACTGATCACCTGATAAGTGGATGAGCGGGCCGATCATCGATCCACCGACCAGTTTAAGGGTCCTTTACTATCAGAGGAAAGTTGCAGTCGCAGAAATAGGATTAGTTAGAGACAGCAGGACATCCTTATCCATGGGGACTAGATTCCAACAAACATGGCATCAGGAAAATCAAGCGTAAAATAAGAGAGACTGAAGGCTGCTGCAGAAGGTATTTGTACACAGGACGAAGCCCCATACCTGAACATAAGGCGTTAAACTAAACACAGGGACACTTTGAAACCTAGCCTTAAGGGGTGGAGGTGGTTCAGCTGAGCCCTGTCCCTTTACAGAGGAACAGGTGGAGATTGGAAGATTACCGTGGCTGAAATATTGTCCACACACAAACCAGCATCTGCTTAAGGAAGTGTAGATCTTGGCCAAAGGATGACAACAGCAAGGCAAATATCAAAACTTACCCCAACAAATGTGTGGTGGGGTAATTCAATTGGAATTTGCTACATTGTAGCTACGAAACGAAGGGCAGACCTAACATTCGAGTATCCTGTGGGACATCTCACGTATTAAATTCCCCCTAGATACCACAACGATTCCCATCTTTTCGTGGTATTTAATACTTCCCTATAAATAAGAGATAGCGACATGAATGCAAAAAGTGTGGCAATAGCATAGGAGCATTGCAGACAAGAGAGGGGTCGTTGAGCTGCAGGCTAAAAGGCAAATCAAACTTAAATCTCCTCCGCACATAAGCGCACATATCTACTACATGTGGTACTTAGGATCCCCAATTCCGTATGTTAGGCTAATGTACGTAATCTGCTTCTAAGTCTGGAGCCTATCTTACATTAGTAAATAAGAATAATTAAGTCTATAAATAATACATTACACACATAGAATTATAACGGCTCCCTTTCGTGAATCACTGGGGTTGTGGAAGATGAATCACTGATCTGTTCGTAGTTGCATATATTTCCACCTCAGTGCAGCTTTGAATAGACACAGTCCATACTGACTCATCACAGTCCATTGCAGTAGCCACGTCACCGCACCCTACACTTAAATAACATTTAGTTTGAGAAGGACTGAACAGATGCTTTTTTAGATTAACACACACGTATCAGTTACATACCTCTATAAATGCTGACTATACACAACAGGCTGGATCCAGACTTAAGAAGGAGCTTGAAGTTAAGAGAGGAAAGTTACTCCTGGTCTAAACCATGTTGATTGCAGGGGGAGTCAAGTTAATAGTATTCTTTGCATGCAGGGATATATCTTTGAATTGCTTACTGCACACAGATACTGACCAGTGTTACTATCACACTGTTATTTAAACTTGGGATAGGAAACATCACCTCTCATCTCTAATACTGTTTGCAACACATGAAATATGACTCCCCTGCAATCAACATGGTTTAGCCCAGGATTAACTTTCCTCTCTTAATTTAGTAGTAGTAGTAGTTAGGGAAACCCGATCCTTAGGATCGGACGTCCCTAATTGTTGCATAGTTATGGCGAGGGGGGCGTTCCTGGCCGTAACTACGCAACCGTTACGGAAGGAAGGCAGGGGCAGGTAAGTACATGAGGGAGGGAGGGTTAGGCCAGTTCAACCGGCGTAACAGTGGGTAATTACGCCGACCACAGGGGGAGTGTCGGGGGTGTGCTCCAGAGCTACGCTGGCCTTACTTACGGCCAGCAAAGCTCTGGATCAGGCCCATCGGGCCAGATCCAGAGCTATGACCGCTAGCGTATTTACGCCAGCCGGAGTCATAAAAATGCTGTTTTTCATGTTCTGCACTTATGTTATGACCAGAAACTCTGAACGTACTTACAAGCTTACGATCAACAGCGTAACTACGAACGAAGGGGCATGCCAACCGTACGACATGTAATGAGGCATTTAAATTGTACAGTATGGGCGCGCTTAGGCAGGTACATACGTGTTGCGTTTACGTACGTCAGTATTGTAGATCACCAATGCTCAATGCACAACATAAGGTCATAGCAACACTGGTGGTTGGTGAATGCTCTGCAATAACCAAGTCATAGTTCAGACTCAGGAATCTGTGACAGTACTTTATATAAGTGTTATCAAATAAACTGGATCAGAAGAGTTTTATAAGGCTTATCAGGCAGATCACAGGATAAAAGACAGTTTCCAGCGACATCCTACAAGTGTGTTTGCTGCAACGATCCTGTAGAACTGTTTGAAAGAGCCAATGATTGTGTGTTTGGTCTATTGGTCAGTCTTCATTTTACCAGTGAACAATGGGTCTGATATTCATTTCCATGTGCGAGGGGACTTCTGTTCCGCTTGCCTAATCCTGGCCAGAGGGGCGGGGAGAAGCGCGCTAATTAATGAATCATTATTGCGTGCGCTGTCCTGAGTGTGGATATTTTTCCTCTTCCTGCATGCTTTTGTGGATGTGCATATTTCATTTTATGTTTTCCGTTCATATCAGTGAGGAGAAGGAATCTAGGAACAAGAATATGTAAATACTGCTGCAGGGACGGAGGATTTAGGATTGTATTAGCCGGGTGTTACGTGAGAACTTTAAACCGATCCACTGATATATCGTGTACAGCGTGTACTGATAGATCACCGGGCTTACCAGGAAATTAGAACCCGGATTCACAACCGCGGATGTATTACACATAAGTCCGTAAATTACCGAGAATAGCTACCACGCATGCGTAGTAACTATTTTACGTAATCTACGTATGGTTTTGTTACGTAGATTGCGTATATGCGGTCTTAAAGACATTGGGGTAGATCCAGAACTACGTGTGCCGTACGTTTATTCGCGGAGCGTATTTTCGTGCACGTAAGTTCGCTACACTCCCCTCGGCACACCCCTTGCATGGACGTATTTTGTCAAGATACGCTTCCCAAACCCTACCTTAACTTTTTAACACGTGACAGCCTACGTCCGCTAACGGACGTATAGACTACGTGAACGTACGCCGCTTAGCACGCCCATACTGTACACTTTAAATACCACCCCCCGCCTACTTCACGTATTTCAGCCGTATTTTGGAGTAACGTAAAATTGGCACGCCCACACATAAGTATTTACGTGACACATACGTGATTGGCCCATACGTTCACTATTACGCTACGTTAATGTGCGTATTTTCTATGGTGCGCATGCGCATTGCGTTCTAAACAGCGATTTTACGTCTCTAAATACCACCCCTACTTCACGTATTTCAGACGTATGTTGGAGTAACGTAAAATTGGCACGCCCACACGTAAGTATTTACGTGTCACATACGTGAATGGCCCATACGTTCACAATTACGCTACGCTACG
>WWET01005742.1:52220-67204 GCA_011038615.1 Limnodynastes dumerilii
TAAGGGGGGAGGGGACAGGATGAGTTGTATACAGCGATCAGATAAGGTGGGAGGGGGACGGGATGAGTTGTATACAGCGATCAGATAAGGTGGGAGGGGACAGGACGAGTTGTATACAGCAATTAGGTAAGGGGGGGAGGGGACAGGATGAGTTGTATACAGCGATCAGGTAAGGGGGGAGGGGGACAGGATGAGTTGTATACAGTGATCAGGTAAGGGGGGAGGGGACAGGATGAGTTGTATACAGTGATCAGGTAAGGGGGGAGGGAATTAAATTGTACAATAAGGGCTCACGCTCTATCCACGTTTACTGGTGGCCTGGTTCCCATAGAGCAAACCGGTCTCTAATCAGATTCTAACTACCATTTTCTACAGTGTGTTTGTTAAATGATAGCTAGAATATGATTGGTTGTCCATATTAAATATATCAAGAATTAGTATATTTAAAGTCAATCGAGAGGCTTAGGCTTTGAAATCCACAGTGCTAAAATATAAGTTGCTATTTCAAGAGCTCACACAGAATAAGAAATAATTTTAGGGAATGTTAATATTTGTTGCTGATAAAAAAGTAGGAATTATTGGACATTGGACCTGATTCACAGTTAAGAAAATGTGGCTTTTTAGGTGCGGATATTTAAAAAGGGATATACTGCACTGACATAGTGACTAAATACACGCAATTAACGTAGGACTTAAGAATGGGACGGCTCTGAATCACAATTATGAACCTATTTCCCCACGGTTCATAATGACTTAAGAATGAAGGGGCGTGCTGAGAAAACTTAAGAATAAAGATAAGAAGATTGGATGGAGGGAGCCATTTAAATGAGGAAATCCACCCTACGCACACAACTACTGACCTAAAGATAAGGTAGCCCTATGGCATTCATAAATTGATTAAGAAACTAAAACTGGGGGTGTCTCGCTACTATTTGCGGGTAATTAAGAACCTAAAACAGTGTGAATACAGTCCATTGTCACATGGCTGATTTCTAGTAAAATGGCTGTAAATGGGTCACTGATCAGGTCAATATCAGATGCCTTCTACTTAACAACAAGGACAACTAAACACAAAGGTCCTACAGAGCCTGAGCACAATAGCAAAATTCAGAAGTGACATGCCAGTTCTGCCTTATTACATAGCAAACGGCATAGTGCTGGATCCTGACTTAAGTAAGTCCTTGAAATTAATTACTCCTGGGCTAAACCATGTTGATTGCAGGGGGAGTCAAGTTAATTGTAGTCTTCGCATGCAGGGATATATCTTTGAATTGCTTACTGCACACAGATACTGACCAGCTTTACTATCACACTGTTACTTAGACTCAAGATAGGAAACATCACCTCTCACCTCTGGAAAAAGGAACTTTCGGATGTCCCTTTTTCGGAAATTCGATTTCTCACCGGAGAGTATAACCGGTGTGTATGTACCCTCAACTTAGAATGTGCCCCCAATGGAACAGGGACGGATGTAAATTATTTTCTGTAAAGTGCTAAGTTATATGATATATAAAAACCTGTTATATAATAAATAAAATATACAGCTTAAGTACTACAATGTAGATGCACTTAGCAGGGAACAAACATGTTTTAATCTTCCAGCAAATTAGTACACTCTTAAAAAAAAGAGATAATGAGAGAATTTTGACAGTGGTTGAATTACTTACAAATGACAACACATTTCTATAACTACTGATAGTCAACAGCCACTATAAGGACCTTGAGAGTAGAAAGGAAAGATGGGAGCTCTTATAATTAAACTTTTCATGTGATAAGTATCCACTTTGTGCAGCCTGCAGGAATATGATAAAAGGTTGAACATCTCGGAGATGTGGATTAGTGAAAGCTGTATACCCCAGCACTAGGACGTGGAGTACCATGATTAAGGCTTCTGAATGTGCCAGGAAGATAGGATCTCTTCAGGAACCGCGGAAAAGGTCAAATTGTTTCTTTCATCAGCTGTAACATGTTTTTGGCATACACCATTAACATAAAGCCCAATCAGACATTCTGAGGAACGCGTTTGCTTCTCCTAATCCTCCCTCTGGGCTGCCGTTAGCTGAAGCTACAAACGTTGTCCTCGTATAAAAAAAAAAAAATAGGCCTAAGCTTCAGGCTATCCCCTCCTGCATCTTCCTATCAGTTTCTTCATCTCTAGATCACATCACCGTCTCACAAATCTCTCATATAAAATCCTGAAATGACTCATCAGTCACCAACATTTTGCCGTCCGTCTTACACGTCCGCTGTAGAATGTCTATGCTGTATAATTACCCCATTATACCACTCCTTGCTGCTGATTGTCCATTGACCAATGACCCGTTTTTTGGTATGTTATGGCACTTACGAGTCCCATAGGGCTACCTTATCTAACCGTGCGTAGTTTACCTACGAAGGTAACTACGCACGGACAGTGCATCTCCCCCCTCCCACTTCTACCTAATCACTCCCCGAAACAGCATTGCTCCGCCTCTTTCTAACTAAACTAGTCCATGCGGGCTTTAAAGACCGCACGGAGCCAATCTACGTATCTAACTGGCACGCAGATTGCATAAATGACCTACTATGCACCTAAGAAGCTCCCCATATGTGTGCTGGCCCCATATTCATGAGAAACGGGTGACGTTATAGAGAGATACGGAAGTCGCAATTTTTATAGCCATTTATCTATACACACTAAAAAGATTGTGAAAAGAAGTGGTCCTTCCCATAACTCTTTTCTCTAACGATCCGGCCCTCTCCATTAGCGGTATGCTAATTATATTTAAATTTGGACCTCAGCAATGTTGTCAATCACGCTACTGTGAATGAAAGTGAAATTGTACCACAGAAACGGAAAACCAAGCGTCGCATAGGCGTGAGGGACCATAAACGACTGATTGAGTTTCACCTAGGTCAACATGTAGTTACTGCTTTTTCTAGAACATAAGCACAGGGTAGGTGGGGATTGGTGGGGTTAGGTCACGTGACAAAGATTATAAATTGTTTCCTCTGAGAGAAATGTGCAGGGCATGATTAACAATGGGGATAATGGGAGTACAGCCCCAGGCCTCCATCTGAAAATAGGCCCCCCCCACACACTGCAGATCTCCAGGCCTCCCACTGCATCCTCTTCCAATGCCTACTATACAGTGTGGGCCCTTGATAATGTATAGCCCCAAGCCCATATGGCCCTCAATCCAGCCCTGGCTATGTGTAATGGAAATAGTGAATATACTTCATGCAAATGCTTATTTTAGCCTGCAACTTTAGCTGTCGGTGGTTAACAGCTTAAAACAGCTGCATGTATGAGTGCTAAGTGTTGCTTATAACACACGCTGCCAGCAGCTCTCAGCTGCTAATAATGTATTTAGCAAAAGCACTCGGCACTTATATACATGGCACGTAGGGGCATTGTCTTAGGCTGCCTGCTGTGAGCTCCATCTCTCCTCCAGACCCCATAGCAGCTCCACCCATGTTAATTGCACCAATTGCAGCAGTGGCATAAATAAACTAAGAGCAGGAGGAGTGAGCCTGCTACAGGGCCCATAGGTGAGGGGTCCCCCGAGGCAGCTGCTACCCCTGTACCCACAGTTGCTATGTTGCTTTCACTCTGCTATGAAAGCATTATGGTGGCCACTTCTGCATGTTACTGTTCATGTGCAGAAGACACCATCTCAATTGGCCGGATCCGGAGATTAGAGCACAGCATCAGTGGTCAGAACACGCCCACTATGCAGAACACGCCCACTATGCAGAACACGCCCACTATGCAGAACACGCCCACTATGCAGAACACGCTCACTATGCAGAACACGCCCACTATGCAGAACACGCCCACTATGTAGAGAATGCACACTATGCAGAACACACCCACTGTTCAGAACACGCCCACTATGCAGAACACACCCACTATGCAAAACATGCCCACTATTCAGAGAATGCAGACTATGCAGAACACGCTCACTAGGGCTACCTTATCTAACCGTGCGTAGTTTACCTACGAAGGTAACTACGCACGGACAGTGCATCTCCCCCCTCCCACTTCTACCTAATCACTCCCCGAAACAGCATTGCTCCGCCTCTTTCTAACTAAACTAGTCCATGCGGGCTTTAAAGACCGCACGGAGCCAATCTACGTATCTAACTGGCACGCAGATTGCATAAATGACCTACTATGCACCTAAGAAGCTCCCCATATGTGTGCTGGCCCCATATTCATGAGAAACGGGTGACGTTATAGAGAGATATGGAAGTCTCAATTTTTATAGCCATTTATCTGTACACACTGAAAAGATTGTGAAAAGAAGTGGTCCTTCCCATAACTCTTTTCTCTAACGATCCGGCCCTCTCCATTAGCGGTATGCTAATTATATTTAAATTTGGACCTCAGCAATGTTGTCAATCACGCTACTGTGAATGAAAGTGAAATTGTACCACAGAAACGGAAAACCAAGCGTCGCATAGGCGTGAGGGACCATAAACGACTGATTGAGTTTCACCTAGGTCAACATGTAGTTACTGCTTTTTCTAGAACATAAGCACAGGGTAGGTGGGGATTGGTGGTGTTAGGTCAGGTGACAAAGATGATAAATTGTTTCCTCTGAGAGAAATGTGCAGGGCATGATTAACAATGGGGATAATGGGAGTACAGCCCCAGGCCTCCATCTGAAAATAGGCCCCCCCCCACACACTGCAGATCTCCAGGCCTCCCACTGCATCCTCTTCCAATGCATACTATACAGTGTGGGCCCTTGATAATGTATAGCCCCAAGCCCACATGGCCCTCAATCCAGCCCTGGCTATGTGTAATGGAAATGATGAATATACTTCATGCAAATGCTTATTTTAGCCTGCAACTTTAGCTGTCGGAGGTTAACAGCTTAAAACAGCTGCATGTATGAGTGCTAAGTGCTGCTTATAACACACGCTGCCAGCAGCTCTCAGCTGCTAATAATGTATTTAGCAAAAGCACTCAGCACTTATATACATGGCACGCTGGGCATTGTCTTAAGCTGCCTGCTCTGAGCTCCATCTCTCCTCCAGGCCCCATAGCAGCCCCACCCACGTTAATTGCACCAATGGGAGCAGTGGCATAAATAAACTAAGAGCACAAGGAGTGAGCATACTACAGGGCCCATAAGTGAGGGGGCCCCCGAAGCAGCTGCTACCCCTGTACCCACAGTTGCTATGTTGCTTTCACTCTGCTATGAAAGCTTTATGGTGGCCACTTCAGCATGTTACTGTTCTTGTGCAGAAGACACCTTCTCAATGGGCCGGATCCGGAGATTAGAGCACAGCATCAGTGGTCAGAACACGCCCACTATGCAGAACACGCCCACTATGCAGAACACGCCCACTATGCAGAACACGCCCACTATGCAGAACACGCCCACTATGCAGAACACGCCCACTATGCAGAACACGCCCACTATGCAGAACACGCCCACTATGCAGAACACGCCCACTATGCAGAACACGCCCACTATGCAGAACACGCCCACTATGCAGAACACGCCCACTATGCAGAACACGCCCACTATGCAGAGAATGCACACTATGCAGAACACACCCACTGTTCAGAACACGCCCACTATGCAGAACACACCCACTATGCAAAACATGCCCACTATTCAGAGAATGCAGACTATGCAGAACACGCTCACTATTCAGAACACGCCCACTATGCAGAGAATGCACACTATGCAGAACACGCCCACTATGTAGAGAATGCACATTATGCAGAACACACCCACTGTACAGAACACGCCCACTATGCAGGACACACCCACTATACAAAACATGCCCACTATACAGAACACGCCCACTATGAGGAAGGATTGTCAGTTGTTTTCAGCAGAGTTGCCAACTTTCCCGGAATTACCCGGGAGGCAGGCCAATTCGGACAGTTCTCCTAGTATTTTCCCGGGAGAGCCATCAAATCTCCCGCAATGGCCTTGAGGCTGTGGTTTCATGCAAAGTGCCACCCCCCTTCCTAGCAACACTACCATTCATAGTAATACTAGGGATTGGGCATGACTTGACGTAATTAGCGTCTCAAGCCCCGTCCCCACCCCTAGTAACACTACGAAAACAATCATTGATGGTCAGGAGGTGGGGCTTCGGGATGCGAATGGCATAAACTGTCATTAAGCCCCACCCCCAAATCAAAATCTAGCGATTCCCGTCAGGATCTCGCGGAAGGAAACTTTAAATAGTCAGCAACCCTGGTTTTCGGAGCAAAGTAGAGAGGACAGGAGGGCAGAGCTGTGTCACCGGGCCCACTCAGAAATCTGCTTTTGGTCTTTGGGGAGCATCACCCCACGCAGTTTGTGAACTTATCCCCTGCAATGAAATAGCTGCATATAGATGATGGGTCCTCTTTAAGTAATGATGAAACGCACATACTGTATATTTCCATACAGTAATTCAGAACATAAGGTTATAATTTATTTTCTCCATTCATTGCCATCAAAATTCTAATTGACAAGGCCCATTCTACTGTACCATCTGTGAGAGAGAGATAGCAGAATCATCAGGCCTCTCTGGGGCAGTGTAATTAGTGTGAACAGATATCCAGCAGAAGGAAAAAATAATGAAGTGTTCTGTTAAGTATAAAGACATGGAATCCATATGGTCCAGTTATGATGTTTAGCTCTGGATATAAGAAGTAATATTAACCCCAATGCATTAAACCTCCATCAGTTCTACATATCTATTTATTTTAGTGTTTGCGGTTCTAATTGGTGTATTTATAAAGCAAAATTATTGGGGTAAAGCAGATGGGCCTGTGGGTAATTATCTGTCATCGTATCAGTTCTAGAGCTAGATTTACTAAACTGCGGAAAAATAAAAAGTGGAGATGTTTCCCATAACAGCCAATCAGATTCTAGCTCTCACTTTACATTTACATACTAGAGAATGTCAAGAATCTGATTGGTTGCTAGGGGCAACATCTCCACTTTTCATTTTCTGCAGTTTAGTAAATCTAGCCCCTTGCACTATGGTCGGGATCCAGACTGGGGAATATTGCTGCATTTCTGTGTATTCACTTATACTGAAGCTGCTATTCCACACCGTGCATGTGTGTGAGAGTCCATAATAACTGACTGGAAAGTATTCGGGCCCATCCAGGCTTACGAGCCTTTACCAGAGATGTGATTGCGCCATGTTTGGAGCTCTGAATGCAGACCCAGCTTGGGCGGTATTGTAGATCCCAGTTGTAACCACATATCTGTGAAAGCATGGGAGTTCCGACATCTTCATCACTGCCTTAAAAAATCTGTCCTCACTTAAAATGGATCGGAAGTGAGGAACTTGTGGCTGGCTTATAAGTTGTGGCACTAAACCCCTCCCACTCGTACTACAATCCATCCCATTGGCGAAAAACCATGGAATGATCAATATGTTGGCACACTGAATTGCATGTTACGTGTTCCAATCATGGCACTGGATGTATACACATGTGCAACACTCAAAATTCCCGCTTTGCAAAAGTCTGCATCTGGTCCAATGAAACTTCCAAGAAAGGTACTGGGATGTGTTTATTAATGGACATTCCCTTTTAATGCATATTCATATAATTCTATAATTCTGTGAATTTTCATGCACTTGAGTTAAAATACTTAAAGCATCCCCCTGTGTTAGGATGCTATTCTGGACTTGTAGTACCCTTGTCTATCCCTAGGGGCTGTTATGCTTGCACCATGCGTCTCTTGATGTTTGGACATTTTTCTGAACTTGCAGTACCTTGGTCTGTCCCTAGGGGCTGCTCTTATGGAGTCATGTGTTCCTTCTGTCTGATTACCAGCACCTGTTCAGCTAGTTCTATTGGTGCTCACTCAGCAGAGTGCTGGTGATTGTTTCTTTTCCACATATGTGTGTTCTTTCATCCATCTTGCTACTATCTTGAGCTTCTATGTTTCCAAGCTGATCATTGTCCTGTGTATTGTGCTAATCCTTTAGACTATTCCTGAATGTATTTGTGTACACCTATATTATGTGTTCTGTTTACCTTTGTCTTGTAAACTGTGTTACTCCTGATTCCTGTTGGTATTTGCAAACTTTTGGAATATATGTATTTTATTTCCCCTTTCTTGTGAACTGTGTTATTCTTTTACCTGTTTGCATCTCTGCTTTGCTGCATTGTTTGTAATCCACTTGTTTTTTTCCCTGTATATTGTGTATTGTGTAATTTTTCCCAATTAACCTGTTTTGCTGGTCTATCTATACTGCATGACAAGGTGTGTATTTTTCAATTGGACCAATCAGAAAAAACCTGCTTTGTGGGAGTCTAGATCCGGTCCATAGTTTATGGGGTAATAATAAATGACTGGATCCTGACTTAGTACAGTCGACTCCTTTCTGTGTGGCCAGATTGTATATTGTCCGTTTCTGCAGACTGATCGGTAAGCAATTCGCTTGATCCAGACTTCTGTCAAATTTGGGTTGCACTCGCATGTGGGTGGGACTTAGTATTACAATTTACAGTATAGACTTGTTAACGGACTATGGGCCGGATCCAGAACTACGTCCATCTTCAATAAACAGTAGCTACTGCGCATGCGTAGTAGCTATTGTACGTAATCTGCGTATCGTTTCGAATGGAAGACGGATGTAGTTCTGGCCCAATGTACCAATTCAGACTTCCCACCAGGGGCGGATTATGTACTTAAAGTGGCCCTGGAAAAAATTCTGCAAGAGGCCATATGTGGGCGGGATCACTATTGGAGGACTCAAAAAAAAAATGTAAATTGGTAGTAGCGGAGAATAAATAAACCCTTAAAAAAAATAGGGTTCAACTATCTCGTTGTTCAAGATTCCTGACTGATAATTCAACACAATGTTTTTGAAGTACCTGGTATTCTGCAGCGCTCTCTCCTCTCTCCCTTCTTGTCTGGACAGTCATTTAATACAGAGGTAGAAAATGGGGTCAGTGAGGCATCAGTCCGGTCTTGGTTAGAACTGATGAGGCGGTAGCAGTGGAGGAGACTGGCTGTCCTGTTCCCGCCTCTGCTAGCCTTCCCCTCTGGTGTCGCTGCATACCGAACAGGAAACTCCTGCTATAATTGACAGGCGGCATGTGCAGCCAATCAACTGCTGGGACCTTCTGACAATCGCAGCAGCACCTCCTTCTTCAGCAAGATTGTCGCTTCCAGCCTCTGCAGTGTTTGGTGCTGATTTTGGGCTCATTCACTAGGGGAAATCGTCTTGTTTATCGTCCATCACATGCTGGGAGCAATAATCCATGTAGTGTGTGGCCAGTTTTAGTTTGCTTAAACTTTTGTCTTATTTGTTTTTATGCTACCAATGTTAAAATGAATATTTTACATGTTTTCATTACTTATACATTATTTATAATAATAAATAAATATTTTAGCATTGTTCTTATCTGTTCCTGAGTAACTGAACCTTGAACATACTTGATCATGAGTGATCTGATTTAGCCATATTAAAACATTTACTGCTCCTAGCAGTAATTACAAATGCAGCTGATAAACTATTTTTCATAATGCCAGATAATATATTGATAAGCAGCAATGAGATTTATCGCCTTGATTCATCCAGTAATTATAATAGACATCTAATTCACCAATGAATTAGAACCAATACGGTGATCATTATACAACACAAAGATGACACAGTCTTTGACATTCAATAATGCTGGAAATACAATAGAGTGATTATCGATCTCAGCAGGAGGTGGCTCCATAGATGGAGCAATTTCCCACAAGGTCCCAATAACGGCGGCTCACACCTCTCCTGATGGGACCAATAATCCTGGCAGGAGAACCATGGGTGTGATTGGCCAGTCCAGTTTCCAAAAGCTAATTTGTGAATGCAGTCACTTTGCGGCTGCTCAAATTTAGAAGGAGTTTATACAGTCACGCGTCAAGACAGGAATACTGCTTCGCCAAAAGGTAAGATTATCTCCTAACCCTCCCCTTCTATAACCCTAACCTTAATCCTCGATCTCCCGCAACCTAACACTACCCTTAACCCTACATCTCCCGCAGCCTAACCCTAACCCTTCATCTTCTGGAGCCTAACCCTAACCTTATCCCTCTATCTTCCGCAGCCTAACCCTTACCCTCCATCTTCCAAAGCCTAACCCTAGCCATCCATCTTCTGGAGAATAAGCCTAACTTTAACCCTTCATTTTCCATGGCCTAACCAAAACCTGCTCTGCCCACCATCCCCACATGCCGCTGCAGCCATTCCCCATTTGCTATTGGGAAGGAATACCGTTGCTATAAGTACCTGTTACTACTGTAAACATTCGGAATAGAAATATGTTCGGAAAGTGAGCGTACGTACTAATTATCCCCAGGCACTACAAAATATTGTTAGAATTGTTTGGAGGGTTGATAAAATAATTGGACCCAAGCATTTTAGGGTTATTTTTTTATCTTAGTGCAATAATTGGTTCTGATCACTTGATAATTGGATGATCAGTAATAGCGCTAGCTTATGGCCAGCTTTACTTTCAAATATGTCAATTCTTGAACAACTGTTCTGTTCAACAACACAGGGCTGGATCCAGACTTAAGTAAGTGCTTGAAATGAGTTACTCCTGGGCTAAACCATGTTGATTGCAGGGGGAGTCAAGTTAATTGTATTCTTTGATATATCTTCGAATTGCTTACTGCACACAGATACTGAGCAGCTTTACTATCACACTATTATTTAGACTTGGGATAGGAAACATCACCTCTCAACTCTAATACTGTTTGCAACAGATAAAATATGACTCCCCCTGCAATCAACATGGTTTAGCCCAGGAGTAACTCATTTCACGCACTTACTTAAGTCTGGATCCAGCCCACAATCACTAGTCAGCTGAGTTAGAATCCTGTTCCCTTTAAATGATGTTAAAACAGGTCTACCAAAATCATTTCGACTCCTGTAAATGTCAAATCAATAATGATGTCATTGTTATAAAAGGTAAACAGCGACATATTCATTAATTCCCGTTCCCTAATCTATGTCCTTATTTATTTCATTAATTCTGGCAATAATTGTGTACATAAAGCCTTAAAGAGTGAAGCAGCGTTCACACTTCTTTCCCAAAATTATCCCTGTTGCTTAATCACCCTCTATCTGCATTTAATCAAGACACTACTTAATGAATATTCAAGAAGCTCTAATTATGAAAGCAGAGATAGGAAGCTGCTTAAATGTGTAAAGAGTCATCCAGAAGATAGCTCTACCCTTACAAACAGAGGACTAATCAAATAACTGACATTTTTAACACATGAGCTGGGAGACATAAGCAAACGCTAAATGTACTTTGGGAAGAGCAGAGAAGGAAAAGCCCATTTCTGCAATTGGGTCAGCGTGGATTAGATTGTGTGTCCTTCCTGCTGGCAAGGTCATGCTGTTTGACTGTGGAACTCAGAATTTAGAGAAGGCTCTAAACCTGTCTCATGAGGAACAGGCTGCCTGTAATCACCACAGAGAGGTAGAAATAAGACGCCGGGCTCAGTGTTTCTATATGCAAACTACATTCAAGACTCAACAGTGTTTTAGCTTAGATGAATCCAGGTGATGAGATTTGCAAACCACATTCAGTCATAGTTGCTGACTCTCCCGGAATGTCCAGGAGCCTCCCCGAAATTTGGCCAGTTCTCCCGGTATCCCGGAAGAGCTGGCAAATCTCCCGCAAGGGACTTGAGGCTCGTGGTTTCCATGGGGTATATTTACATAACTCGCTTTTGGCTGGCGATTATGAATCAATTATGAATAAGAAAAGTGTCCTTTAGTGAATCCCACAATTTTTGCAAAAATAAAAATCGCAGGATTCACTAAAGGGCGCTTTTCTCAGGTGATTTTTAATCACCTGCTAGAAGCGTCGCTTTAGAAAGGGGTAAATCGCTGTGCTTTTCCATAGTAAAAGCACCGCGATTTGCCCTTTAAAATATCGCGGTCAATGTGTTCCCAAAAAAAAAAGCATTGCTGAGCTTTGTAATACTATCAGTGTCAGCATGGTAAGCCATAGAACCATGCAGTGCTGTAACGACGCAGCTAGTGACGCGTCTGTCGCTAGAGGTCACCCTTTTATAGAAATAATGACGTCACATACACTAGAGGTCCCCAATGTCTGTGACGTCATTATTTCTATAAAAGGGGGACCTCTAGTGATGGAATGATCACTAGCCGCGTCACCCTCAAGCAGGAAGGACCAGGACATCGACGAAAGGGCTGCAAGAAGCCTAAGATCCTCTTTGAAGACCAGGAGCATCCTCAGCACAGCACCGGAGGACATCTCTCAGCACAGCACCTGAGGACATCTCTCAGCACAGCACCTGAGGACATCTCTCAGCACAGCACCGGAGGACATCTCTCAGCACAGCACCGGAGGACATCTCTCAGCACAGCACCGGAGGACATCTTAACACACAGCACCAGAGGACATCTCTCAGCACAGCACCAGAGGACATCTCTCAGCACAGCACCAGAGGACATCTCTCAGCACAGCACCAGAGGACATCTCTCAGCACAGCACCAGAGGACATCTCTCAGCACAGCACCAGAGGACATCTCTCAGCACAGCACCAGAGGACATCTCTCAGCACAGCACCAGAGGACATCTCTCAGCACAGCACCAGAGGACATCTCTCAGACAGTGCTGCTCTATAGCTTACCATGCTGACGCTGATAGTACTACAAAGCTCAGCAATGCTGAGCCTTGTAGTTCTATCAGCGCAGCAAGGCTAAGCCTTACAACCATGCAACACTTTGATTATTGACATAGAAAAACACATGTCAAATAGATGGACATGTGTTTTTCTGGTAAAGTGTGTGTCGCTTTCTATGGAAGCGCCACACATGAGGTGATTTTTTTTTCAGCGAATTAGCGTCAATTTAAAGGCGATTTTTTTTGTTTTTATGGCAAAAATCTGGACGAGTTTGGTCCAGCGATGTTTGCCTGGTCGATTTTGAAAAAGCCTAAACTGCCGGGACTTTGCCATTAGAGAATACGGTGATTTCAAAATCACAGGCAAAGTCCCGGGAGTTTGGGTGGTTTGGTCAAAACCGACCTTTATAAATATACCCCCATGAAACCACGGCCTCAAGTCCTGCCCCCCTGCCGGGCAACACTAGTTGACGCAAATTGCCTCATCAAACCCCCATCCCTATGAAACCCCGAAAGGGGTAATTGATAGTCAGGGGTGGGGCTTAATGACGCGATTTGCATAAATCACGCCGTTAAGCTCTGTCCCCTGCATGCATCTATGGCTTCCCTCCGGGATCTCCCGGAGGTAAGCCTTTAAAAGTCGGCAACCCTGCATTCATTAAAGCAAAATGGAATACAATTGCCAGTCCCAGTGACTGTACAGTATTTCAAACGTGATACAGTCACCAGCTGAATTTTTGGCTGTATCATTCTTCGAAAGGCTTTGAAAATCGAAATTTGATATTGGGTACGGAACCTTATTTCCTCGTTCGCAATAGCTACAGGCTGCAGCGGTTGAGGTGGGTAGATTAGGGTCAGGCTGTGACGGCTGTAAAAAGGATGTAAAAGGTGAGGGTTAGGACTTAAGAGGAAGTTTAGGGTTAGGCTTAGGCTGCAAAGCATGAATAGTTTAGGTTAGGCTGTAGGGCATGCACATTTAAGGTTAGACTGTAGGGCATTGATATTTAGAGTTAGACTGCACGGCATGGATGGTTAGAGTTAGGTTGTGGGGCTTGGAGTGTTAGGGTCAGGGTTGAATAAGGGGAAGGTTAGGGTTAGGCTGCGGGAAAGGGAGGGTTGGGGCAAATCACACTCGCCACCTCTAAACATTAAGGTCCGGATTCAGTTACGTAGTTTTGTCCTACATACGTTGTTTGTGTCATTAGACTGCGCTTACGCAATCTACGTACAGAAGTGGTACGTAGATAGCGTAAAGCAGCTACTACGCATGTAGTAGCTTATTAAATAACGTACGTAAGACGAAAACTATGTAACTGTGAATCCGGATCTAGTTCTCTTTGTACTGTTTAAATCCACCTCCCCCCGCCTGGTTCTGCTTAGGTGCAGACCTGCGCCTGTTTTTGTTGATGCTCCCAAAATCTGAATCAGCCCCAGAGTATTTTGTTACTTGCGCCTTTGGGTTCTATTAATATTGCAGTAATCATCATCAAGTATCTTTACTCAAGATCTGAGACACGTATTTACATTGCGTTGTGACATATTTTGGCATCTGACAGACACTTTTACTTCTGTGAATCTGTCAGTACTTCCAGCAGACCTGAGACGCATTTTACATGTCTCATTCTTGTTAACTGTTTCCCTTTTTAGCCGACCTCAGATCCTTTCCCAGACACTCTGGACCCGATTCACACTTAGGGCCAGATTGACTAAGCTGCGGGTTTGGAAAAGTGGAGCTGTTGCCCATAGAAACCAATCAAATTTTAGCTGACATTCTATATTCTATAGTATGTAAAAAGAAAGGGCTATATTTACAAAAAAAAAAAATTCCCCCGAAGGGAAGCTGATCCCGGCCCGCCTGTGTTTACGGGTGAGACGCATTTTACATGTCTCATTTTTGTTAACTGTTTCCCTTTTAAGCCGACCTCAGATCCTTTCCCAGACACTCTGGACCCGATTCACACTTAAGACCAGATTTACTAAGCTGCGGGTTTGGAAAAGTGGAGATGTTGCCCATAGCAACCAATCAAATTTTAGCTGACATTCTATAGTATGTAAAAAGATAATGAGAGCTAGAATTTGATTGGTTGCTATAGGCAACATCTCCACTTTTCCAAACCCGCAGCTTAGTAAATCTGGCCTTTAAGCAGCTGCGGCATATTATGTGCGGTCCTTTAGGAAAGGACCTACTATGTATTCGTAGTCACTTTCACAATCTACATAACACTTAGGTGATGACCGGTCATTAAGGACCACATGTAGTAGTGGGAGGATTTAAGAAGAAGTTGGTGGGGGGGAATGTAGATTTGTGAGAGGTGCAGTGGACAGCGGAGCGGCGGGGGGGAGGGAGGCAGCAGCGCCGGGGAGGGGG
>WWET01005742.1:76294-86301 GCA_011038615.1 Limnodynastes dumerilii
GGGGTATCGGTTCCTCCCCCTTGTAGCTTATGATACAATGATTGGAAGCTGCTGGGAGGGAGACAGCCCCGGAGCTCCCTGCATCACAGATCCATAGGGGAGAGAGAGAGAGAAAAAGAGAGAGAGGGAGAGAGAGATAGAGAGATAGAGAGAGAGATACCGTAACTCAGGCATTGGGTATATTGCACAATGTTGTGTGAACAGTTACTGACCTGTGTAATTACATTTTTAGAGTCCAGGAAACAGACTACAGGTATTCACCTATAAGACCTAAAAGATTTGCCCCAAAATAAATGTGCAGCGAGAGAGACTAGAATCCATCTCTGATCTGAAGGAGATAATTATCATGCTCTACTTGCTCAGTATCACAGGCTCTGCTGGAGATGGTCTGCGAGTCAGGAATTGTCTAATTATCAGCATCATTCTACTGTGTACTTTACCTGCATTATGGTGACTGCCTTACCATGGATATGGATCAATGTTAATGCAATTAGTAATGGTTAAAAGGATACGTTAAATTGCAACATTTTTCCAAATAAAATATATGACTGACTGCAGAACATTTTCACGTTCGTGATGATTTAAACTCTGGACTGTGCACGGTTGACTGAATGATTTCGAAATAAGAGTTAAAACTGCATTGAGGAATTGCTGCTCAGTGCAAACCTCTGCTATGAATTTATTATATATATATATTTATATGTGTATGTATATAGAGTGTGTGCCTATATGACTGCATTGGATGCATAATGACGCAGTGTTCTGCTCTGCAAATGTGCGCTGGTGGGTTAGAGGCAGGGGCCTAACTACAGGGGTGCAAGGAGTGCAGGGGGTGTGGCTGCTATGGGGCCCGGGGCAGCTGCTCCCAACTGCACTGTAAGAAGGAAATGTGCGCTGGTGGGTGAGAGGCAGGGGCCTAACTACAGGGGTGCAAGGAGTGCAGGGGGTGTGGCTGCTATGGGGCCCGTGGCAGCTGCTCCCAACTGCACTGTAAGAAGGGCCGGATTAAGGGCACAAGCAGCATATGCTTACTAACATTACTTAGCTCCCTGAAGTCTCATGAGAGGGGCTGCCTTCAGAATTTCTGGGGCTTGGGACACACTTGTTGGCCCCGTGCCCATGTGACATAATCTGTGCTGTCGTTTGGGTGGGGCCCTGCTGGTGCACAGGGAAATTCTTTCCTGCGTTTTGGCCCTGAAATGACGGCGGGCCCCCATCAGCTGCGGGCCTAGGGCAGTAGTCCCAGCTGTCCCCCCCCCCTGATGGCGGACCAGCTCACGAGGAACATCTGCGCACCACAATGGCTGATGGGAGGAGCTGCTGCTGCAGAGCATGAACAGCGGCTACAAAACTGTCCATTTTCCATATTAATGACACCACAGATCTGCTCAGTAGGAGAGCAGCGACCACGGTGCATGGAAAAACAAAGGCAGGATGCAGCAGTTAGAAGCCATGCAGCCAGCTGGACGTCATCGTTGTAACTAGATTTCTTGATGGGCCTAATTTCAGATGTAGGCCTGGGTCTGTAGTGACAACCGTCCCCTTATTAATCTGGCCACTGTGGAAACCGGAATATGGACAATAATAATATAATAATATATGTCATATATATGTTATACCAATCTGTTAGGTCTATGTTACCTGTATTTTAGACAAAGGCAGAGTTAACTATTGATATGGTAATTAGCAGCAAATAAAGTCTTCCCTTCTTTGGTCAGGAGAAGCCTCTCCTCCCCCAACACTGGTTCTAGCACAGTAAGGGGTCTATTCCCACCTCAGACAGGTTAACCAATCATAGTTCAGTAAAGTTCTAGTGAGGGACAAACTCCATTCAAAACGTTCAGTTTGTATCTGGAAGGGGCAAGGGGGGGAGGTTTTCAAGATGTAAGGGCTAGGAGGTACATTCTGGCTGGGGTTCTCCAGGTGATCTGAAGGCAAGGTCTCATGGGGCAATGAGGTAACTGGGAGATCTCTCTCTATCTTTTAATCTTTATTCTCTCTAAAATGACTATTCTTCTGTAATATGCATTCTTATTTAAACACCCTTAAATTGATTATATCTGTCTGCTAGATAATGTGAAATGCCATGTGCTTGTAGGCCATTTTGATGGCCATGTGCTGGAAGCCATATTTGATAAATAATTTGTTTAAACGAATTGATGTAATGTCTGTTACCTGTGTATTCCTGTAAATGTATAATAAATGATTGTTAAACTTTGTTAAACCTTATTAGACAAATCAAGGCAAATCATTCAAATAATTATAAATATCCACACCCTGATTGTAAAACAAGCTGTCAGAGGCTGACAGCTTAAAACAGAGCTCCATACTCCATGTATAAATGTATGTGCATATAGCGCTGTAGCGATCAGCACTCATACATGGCCCTGTTCAGCTCCGCCCCCAGTCCTGCCTGGTTCTGCCTAGTCTGCCCAACCAGACTTGGGCTCTGCCTCCTTGCAGTAACCTTTCGTCCCTGGTTAGCGGTTTCATGTCAAAGCCGTAACTAGAGGTATGGTGGAAAACAAGAGACGGCTGGATGGGGTGGGGCCTGAGGGGGAGATTTTTGAAAATCATTGCTTGAAGCCCCACCTCCGACTAATAAAGCTGTCATAGTGATATTAAGAATGGGGTGTGACTTGGTATCATCAAACCCTGCCCATGCTTAGTGACATTAGGGGCTTTGGGCCTGATCCAGCCAGCGTTAATATGCCGGGGACACAAGCATAAGATCGGCTGAAAAGCCGATCTGCACATGCGCCGGGCAGATGTTGCCCGGCGTAGCTATGGCAATGCCCGCTCAAGGAGNCCCTCCCTCCCCCTGCCTCCCTGCACTAACCTCAGCGACTGTAGCAGCAGTTTAGTAACGCTGGAGGGGGTGTCCCCCAGCGTTACTACGCTGCTGTTAGTGCAGGTAGGCGGGGGGAGGGAGGGTAATGAGGCTGGGATGGCGGCGTTTGCATTGTTACAGCATATTAACACTCGCTCGTGCCGTCTGATGTTAGGGTAGTCTTCAGTCGGCGTAAGCGAGTGTTAATACAGCAGGACAAGGGGGAGTGTCGGGGAGTGCAGCGATGTTACGCTGAGCGGTAGACCTGGATCAGGCCCTTTAAGCCCAAATCTGGGAGATTTGCCGGTTCTCCTCGGATAATGAGATTAATGACCGAATATCTGGAGTTCATGGACCGGATTCACACCTAAGAAGCAGAGGCCTCTTAGGTGCGTAATTGGCTGATTATCGACTGCGCATGCGTCGTCACTGTGGCTACGCAATCTACATAACCCTTAGGCATTGAGGGCCAGATCCTCAACAACGTCCGTCTTCCACACATGGCCGCAATTTGCCGATAGGTAGCTACTACGCATGCCTAGTAACTATTTTACGCAATCTACGTGTATTTTCGTTACGTAGATTGCGTATATGCAGTCTTAAAGACTAATAACTGGGGTAATTCCAGAGGACTGGAAAATGGCAAATGATGTCTCTCTGCATAAAAGTGGAAGTAGGGAAGAAGCGTCAAACTACCGACCAGTGAGTCTAACATCAGTAGTAGGGAAATTGATGGAAACACTGTTAAAGGAAAAAATTGTATATAAACTGGAGGGTGGTAGATTCAGAGGAAATGTGCGGAAAAATTACTTCACTGAAAGGGTGATAGATAAATGGAATATTCTCCCATCTGAGGTTGTTGAGGCTAACACAGTAGAACAGTGTAAACATGCTTGGGATAAATATAAGGATATCCTAAATCTCAAACTAAATTAAGGGTAAATAGGGACTAGGGTTAGTAAAGTTTTAAATTAACAACTGGGCAGACTGGATGGGCCATGTGGCTCTTATCTGTCGTCACTTTCTATGTTTCGTTGTTTCTATGTTTAAGTTGGCAGCCAGCAATAGCACAACACATACATAGAGCATGTAGACACTGTCTGTGTCATTGTCTTATCCCATTACGAAGATGCAGTGTCATCACTGCGGAGAGTACACCACAGAGGACAGAGGAAGCGGGGACAAGACTGCAAACCAGGTTAGTAAATTCAACCAAAAAAAGCATGTTAATGTATATAGAGGGAGCAGAAGGCTGGATACATATAAAAGGGGCAGAAGGCCGGACACATAGAGGGAGCAGAAGGCTGGACACAAATAGAGGGGGCAGAAGGCTGGACACATATAGAGGGAGCAGAAGGCTGGACACATATAGAGGGAGCAGAAGGCTGGACACATATAGAGGGGGCAGAAGGCTGGACACACATATAGAGGGGGCAGAAGGCTGGACACATATATGGAGGGAGCAGAAGGCTGGACACACATATGGAGGGGGCAGAAGGCTGGACACACACAAGGAGGAGGAAACTGGATGAGAGTAGAGACACATTGCATATGTTAAGTCACGTCATTCACAGAAACAGATTTGGTCCAACAGAACTGTCGTAAAAGCCCTGTATAACATAATGTTTATATGAGGAAAGCAACAAAAAAATCCACTGCCTCCAGTCTAATCCACTTATTGGGACAAAGGCGGGTGGGACAGTGGGAATGTCAACCCAAGTCAAAAATTGGGATTGTCACCCTAGAATCCGGACAGTTGGGAGCTTTGACAAATAGCACTAGGTCACAAGCACTAACAGCAGTAAGCCAAGAGTTGTGAAACTGCTGGCTCACAAGCTGTTTCCTTTATCTGGGGCCCTTCTTATTATCAAATCAGAGTTCTGGATTTATACTTATATCCAATACTTGTCCTGTCTCTTTTCTTTCACTGCAACTTGCCATAAGACTCAGTTTCAGACCCAATATCTTTGAAAATCTTTGAATTTTCAACGTTATTTTTTATTTACAGTTTAATATTATACCACAAGGAGGCGCTAAATCCCTTTAGGAAAAGTCAAACCAACAGTCAACTGAAAAATATTTGGAGATTATTATTGTTGTTGTTGTTATTTTTATTATTAGAGGAACTTTGATTTGCCTGCTTGCTCTCGCTAGAATTTTTCTTATGAGCTGAACTTATAAACACTTTAAAAAATATTATGATCAATTACATTTACACACTTATGTATATGTAATATAATAACAATATACAGGGTCCCCCAATAAAATGTTCAACCCATTCAATACCCCCCATGCTCACCTCTGACCTCGATGGACCTTGGGGCCACCTTAAAGATAACTTTTATAGCACAAAACCAGCAACAATCAATGAGTTGAAAGCAGTCATTGAACGTGAATGCGCCAGAAACCTAACGATATGATTAGGAATATTTTCGATCCCATTGGGCAGGGCCGCCATCAGGGGGGGGGAAGGGTAGCTGAGACTACTGTCCTGGGCCCCGAAACTGATGGGGCCCGCAGATACTTACCCTGGCTCTACAGAAGCAGAGATCAGCTGCTAAGAGCTGTACAAATCGATCATCCAAAGGAGGAAGAAGTAGCGGAAACTGGTATTTTTCTACAGCATCCCTAACCCTTATCCTAATCCTTACCCTCCTCTTCCATTACTCTGACCCTCCCTCCCCTAAAGCCTGACCTTAAGTCTCTTATCACCGCAGCCTGATCCTAAGGCTCCCCTCCCTGCAGCCTGACCCTAAGACTCCCTTTCCCGCAGCCTGACAATAAGACTCCCCTCCCCATAGCCTGACTCCAAGACTCCCCTCCCCACAGCCTGACTCTAAGACCCCCCTACCCACAGCCTGACTCTAAGACTTACCTCCTCGCAACCTGATCTTAAGACCCCCTTCACCGCAGCCTGACCCTAACACTCCCCTCCCCCGCAGCCTGACTCCAAGACTCCCTTTCCCGCAGCCTGACCCTAAGACTTCCCTTCCCTGCAGCCTGACCCTAAGACTCCCCTTCCCTGCAGCCTGACTCTAAGACTTCCCTCCTCGCAACCTGACCCTAAGACCACTTCACCGCAGCCTAACCCTAAGACTCCCCTACCCACAGCTTAACCCTAAGACTCCTTTCCCTGCAGCCTAACCCTAAGCCTCCTTTCCCCGCAACCTAACCCTAAGACTCCTCTCCCCGCAGCCTAATCCTATGTCTCCCCTTCTCCCACCCATCCCCTCGCAACCTAACCCAAAGTCTCCCCTGCTACTCTACATCTCCTCCCTGCACTCCCCTGTTAGTGCACCGGGAACCATTGCATCCTGCGGTGGGTGTGTGGAGCACATTTCCCATTGGTGACATTTTCGAAATAGACACAGCCAATAATTAGCGGTCAGCTTTGGCATTTACGTAGTGGCGCACACAACCGGTTTGAAAGGGGTTGTGCCCGGGATGCGGGGCTGAAGGAGACCTCTGAAGGGGAATGGGGAGAGCAAACACAGATGGAGAGCGCAGGCGGGGTAGCAAAGGCAAAACACTAGGAAACTGGGCAGGAAACAGGAATAAATAAGGGCACTCAGAGATCGTAATGGCACAAGGCACTATAACAAGAGAAGCTAGTCACAGGCTGGAGATCCAGACGCTATAACTGGCAGTGGGATTCCGACACTGCCAGTGCTTAAGTATAGTCTGCTGTCCAAGGATTGGACAGCAGCAGCCAGCCCCCATTTCCTGATTGGCTGCCCTCAAGTCATGTGGGAGCTGACAGCAGAATGTAAAAAAAAAGGGCTCTGAGCGCGCATCTAAGGCTACATCGGCGCTCAAAGCCAGGAGAACACGTGCAGGCCGGAGGATCGCGGCGGGGAGACCGGAGGCGCCAGGTAAGTGCGTTACATGCCGGACCGCTTAGCACGGCGGCATGTAACAGGAATATGTAGTTTCACAGCAGCTGGAGTGCCATAAGCTGCCTATGCCTTATGTACCCACCAGAAATGATGGGGCCATTGGCCGGCAGCACACCGGTCAGGCCCCGACCCCTATGTGACCGTAGACCTGTGTTACCATCTGGACGGTGCGTAGGGGAAATTCTTCCATGCACATTGGACCTATAATTATGGCGGGCGGACCATAAAGGCAGGCCCCCATCGCTTGCGCCCCAAGACAGCTTTCCCCCTGGTGGTGGCCCTGTATGTACCCATAGGCCCACCTGGCAGCTATACAGGGCCGGATTGAGGGCCATGTGGGCCTGGAGCTTAAAATCATCAAGGGCCCACACTATATAGTATGCTTTGGAGGAGGATGTCAGTTCTTGACATTCATCCTTAAGCACTGCAGTGTGTAAGGGCCTATTTTCAGATGGAGGCCTGGGGCTGTAGTCCCATTAGCCCCATTGTTAATCTGGCCCTGCAGCTATACAGTGGTCCACGACCAGTGTTCTATCTGGTGTCCACACCTTTTGCGTCAGTAACACTAACCTAGATGGACTGTAGCTTCTGTGGTTCTCTGACATACACAATGGCAATTTACATGGCTTTGATTCTTCATCAGTACTTATCACTAACAATTCTCTGGGCCCGATTCAATTACCTAAAAATCCTTCGGCGGCGTATTTTTAACGCAATTTTTTTTTAAATTACAGGCGATATTTTTTTTTCCTATTCAATTATTTTTTTCCGTTAAAATAGGCCAGTTTTATACCGATAGCGTTAATTAAAAATCCGCCCCTATGAGAGGTGCGTATTTTTAACGCTGCCCTATCTTGTGCCCCAACAGGGCATGCTGATGCTTGTAGAACTACAAGCATCAGCATGCCCATGGATGCCAGGGCATGACGCCGTTTTTTTTTAACGATATCGTTAATTAAAAATCCGCCCCTATGAGAGGTGTGGATTTTTAACGCTGCCCTATCTTGTGCCCCAACGGCATGCTGATGCTTGTAGAACTACAAGCATCAGCTTGCCCTTGGATGCTAGCCAGGGACCACTACGCAGGTGCCTAGGTAAAAAAATAGCCAGCCTGAAATATCGTGAGAACGTTATTTCAGACACTGGGCAATAACCTGTCATTAGCGCCGGGTACTTCCTGCTAGCAGGAGGTGATTTGCGACGTTCTAAGAAGGTATTTTTTTTTCTCCGTTAAATTTTTTTTACCGTTGGCTGCTGTTGTAACGCAGCGGTAAAAAAATAATTAAATATGCGAATTTTTAACGTTCAATTGCCGGCGAAGGCGTCGTATTTTTTCCGATGCAATCTTTTTTAAAACTTCGCCGGCAATTGAATCGGGCCCTCTGAATAAAGAAATGATATATTCTATTGAACGAATTGATAAATCGGAATCTAGAACAAGGACGAGATAAAATAATACCCTAGCTTTGTCCGTGGGTTGATATTTAAACAATAGATACTTAGCAGAGATTGCATTGTGTTGATGAATTATATAACGGTAATACCATTTGATAGAGATGCAGATCATTTACCATGCATAGAATTATGGTGATTTATTTATATGACGTTTTACTTTAGATATAAACATCATCAATCAGAGGTGTTCAGGTCTCTCTCCTGTCTAAGAATAAAAAAAAACCATTCATCAACCTCCTGGCTGGAGCCATTCCTTCAGATTTAATCTATCGCTTAACAATGTCATAAAGTTGGGTGGTTTTTAGGACAGTATTTTAGGAAAGATTATGCTTAATATGAATATTATCGAGTTACACACAGATATAGTTCTGTCATTTTAATCTGATGAGAAAACTTTCTGCAAACCAAAACCAGACACTGTGACCTACAGCAATGAACAGAAACCGCTCAGGTACAGTATGTAATGATAGGAGGCATAGTGCATCATATTGTATTACGTAATGATAGGAGGCATAGTGTAATATATTGTATTACGTAATGATAGGAGGCATAGTGTAATATATTGTATTATGTGATTATAGGAGGCATAGTGCATTATATGGGATTATGTAATGATAGGAGGCATAGTGTAATATATTGTATGATGTAATGATAGGAGGCATAGTGTATTATATTGTATGATGTAATGATAGGAGGCATAGTGTATTATATGGTATTATGTAATAATAGGAGGCATAGTGCATTATATGGTATTATGTAATGATAGGGGGCATAGTGCATTATATGGTATTATGTAATGATAGGAGGTATAGTGTATTATATTGTATGATGTAATCATATAAGGTATAGTGTATTATATTGTATGATGTAATAATACAAGGTATAATGTATTATATTGTGATGTAATAATATAAGGTATAGTGTATTATATTGTATGATGTAATAATATAAGGTATAGTATGTTATATTATATGATGTAATAATATAAGGTATAGTACATTATATGATATGATGTAATAATAGGAGGCATAGTGCATTATGTGGTAAGATGTAATAATAGGATGTAAGTTGTATTATATGGTATGATGTAATAATGGATGTCTTGGTATATTATATGGTATGATGTCATAATAGGAGGCATGGTGCA
The DNA here is from genome assembly GCA_011038615.1 of Limnodynastes dumerilii. Lineage (NCBI taxonomy): Eukaryota > Metazoa > Chordata > Amphibia > Anura > Limnodynastidae > Limnodynastes > Limnodynastes dumerilii. The sequence continues at coordinate 85,623 of WWET01005742.1, forward strand.
TTATGTGGTAAGATGTAATAATGGATGGTTTGGTGCATCATATGGTATGATGTAATAATAGGAGGCATAGTGTATTATATGGTATGATGTAATAATAGGAGGCATGGTGTATTATATAGTATGATGTAATAATAGGAGGCATAGTGTATTATGTGGTATGATGTAATAATAGGAGGCATGGTGTATTATATGTATGATGTAATAATAGGAGGCATAGTGTATTATGTGGTATGATGTAATAATAGGAGGCATGGTGTATTATATGGTATGATGTAATAATAGGAGGCATAGTGTATTATGTGGTATGATATAATAATAGGAGGCATGGTGTATTATATGGTATGATGTAATAATAGGGTGCATAGTGTATTATGTGGTATGATGTAATAATAGGAGGCATAGTGTATTATGTGGTATGATGTAATAATAGGAGGCATGGTGCATTATATGGTATGATGTAATAATGGATGGTTTGGTGCATTATATGGTATGATGTAATAATAGGAGGCATAGTGTATTATGTGGTATGATGTAATAATAGGAGGCATGGTGTATTATATGGTATGATGTAATAATAGGAGGCATGGTGCATTATATGGTATTATGTAATGACAGGAGGCATAGTGTATTATATTGTATAATGTAATAATATAAGGTATAATGTATTATATTGTGATGT
>WWET01005743.1:29843-53561 GCA_011038615.1 Limnodynastes dumerilii
CCCCCCCCCTTTAATTTTCTCGCCCCCAAACTAGAGACTTGGCACACCAGGAAGTGTGAATATGCGAGGCAGCTGCCCTTATTACAGGCTTGGGAACTAAAATCATGTATTGCATTTACAAAGGCATTGCTCATTTGACATATTATATACACACACATATATAATATATAATATATATATATATATACACACACACAAAGCAAGTAAGTATAAGTGGAGTGGCACTCAGAAGGCTTCTAATAGCTGAAAATAAAGTTCTGGAACTTAGTCCTTTAGTCCAGGTTTAGTTTATTTAACTTTCATCAGGAACAGAGACATGATCAAATAAAGCACACATAAATAGACAAACTTACCCCATCATGAACGCCCCACCACATGCAAAACAACGTGCACGCCGAGGAGGGAAGGGAAATCAGTCAGTCATGAGTCCGGTCACACTGTTGGCACATTGGTAGCCAAGCATAAATGTATATATATGTATACGTTTGTTCACAGGGATGTTTTGTATATACAATATAAAAGCAGCATTTATATTGAAATATTTTGGCCAGAATCTCATAGTTAATTGTGTAGAAGATACAGCTTAGGCAGTATTGTGTACTTGCCATGTATGTTTAATAAATAATATTTATTTCTTCTTGTCTGTAACAGATAATGGTTACTTTGATTCTCTCCATCATTGTCGGATGCATTTTCTATAAGGTGAAGGAAGACGAAAATGGAATTCAAAACAGGTAGATAGAAACATTTTAGAATTTCTACATAGACTGTGTGATGATTTGCAATAAAACATAAACATTGAATATCACTGTGAATATTCACAAATCCATTTTATATACTGGTGCCTCAGTCCATAACAACAGTGGAGAGGAACAAGGCCTTGCATTTGTGTAACCATAACATTATCTTCTTTCTTTACAGAGTTGGTTCCCTGTTCTTTATAACGACAAATCAATGTTTTAGCAGTGTATCTGCCATTGAACTCTTTATTGTGGAGAAGAAAATATTTATGTAAGTGAGATTTAAAAAATTTGAACACTGTTTTACCTGAGAAGTCTAAACATGTCTATGTTTTTTCTGGATTCCCCACAAGTTTTATTGAGCATTTTAGGGTTTCTGGAAAGCTCTATAAAGAAGTACAAAAAGCACATTTTACTATGCTTCTTTTGATTACACATTCTCATTATATATTGTTTCTTATTGTACCATCTCCTTTTAATGTTTGTGTGTCATGTTGCGTATTATTATTTTATTTGAAGCACATACCACAGGAAGCTGAAACTACATGAGTATGGTGCATAAGGAATCACTTCAAAGTTGTCATCGAGAAACTGCTGCAGTAGGGCCGTCCAATGAGCAGGAGCATTGTTGGGATGGAAAAGAACTGGCACAGATTTTTGGGGCCGTATTTTTCTGCATTGCTGGAAATAATTTCCTCTCCAAAACTTCTTGGTAGGAGCTGCCACAGCCATACACTTGGGGATGCAGTGGGCGAGAATGATACCCTCACTGTCCCAAAACATCACCACCATCATTTTCTGGTTGTAACCGGAACTTTTTTTTAATTTTTTTTACTCCTTCTCCACTTGTTTCACTCAACTAACGATGAATGTCATCATTTTTGTATCTAAAACGCTCCCAATGGCAGGTGACACCACTTGCCTTCCATGAACCGGGTGGTTCATCTATCTTTCACAGCTGTAAAGAATGTCTGCATCATTTAAAACCTACCTGCTCCCTTTCTCAAGAAATAAATAGCAGACCTTAGAACTCATTATAATTTATTTATTAACAGGTTTATATATATTGCTTGAATGCACCTTGTATACATGCATACAGATATGTACAGTAATCTAATGATATACAAATATTTGCTATTTTTCTTTAGACATGAATACATTAGCGGTTACTACAGATTATCGGCTTACTTCTTCGCCAAGTTAACGTCAGACTTGATTCCCATGAGGTCGTTGCCGGCCATTATTTTTACCTGCGTTATCTATTTTATGATTGGTGAGTATATTTTAGAGGAAAAATATAGTACATGGTACTTATTGTGATGCATTTTGATATGCAAGTGGGAAATGTGTAATATTTAGCAAGAAATGTTATCATGTTTTATTACATCTATTGTATTCTGTGGCAGATTTTATACTACTAGTCTAGTTCTAGAAAGTAAATAGACATTATCTTGCAAGTTTCCACTCTGGTGTTATATGTATAATGTTAAGATAGTTTTGCCTTCATTTTTAGGATTTAAGCCCACAGTGGGGTCTTTCTTCACCATGATGTTCACCTTGATGCTGATATCCTATACTGCCACATCTATGGCTTTGGCTATAGCAGCTGGACAAGATGTTGTTGCTGTTGCTAACCTGCTAATGACCATATGCTTCGTCTTTATGATTGTGAGTATAGCTTTTATATGGTCACTAAAAATAATTTATTAAAGAAAATATGAATTTTGATCCGCTCTGCAAAACACATTTGTACCACATTGAGATCCACACTTTATACTAGTCACATTCATTTAAGGAAAGCACACAGAAGAGCTTAAGTTCTGCTTGAGTGCCTTCAGACATAACATTGAGGTTAGGCTCTTATTTTATATTTTTTTGTTGCATAACTGTGTTGTGAGTTATTCTATAAACCTATCAGCCTTTACAACATATCTAGGCAAATAGCAAGTTAACCAATATACTATTACCATACTAAGATGATTTAAAAACAAAAAACACAAAAAAAACTATAACAATCTATATTTCTACGTATACTGAAGACATGACTGATTTCTTTCTACCTGTAATTTGCAAGTTTGCATATTTTTTATTTTTTATTTTTTATTTTTTTTCTCTTGCACAGTCTGTAATTTTGTATGCTGGCTGAAAAATAAAAAATGTTTTTCAAAAAAAAGTTAACCAATATACTATTACCATACTAAGATGATTTAAAAACAAAAAACAAAAAAAAAACTATAACAATCTATATTTATCTTTTTGTTTTAATATTACCATGTCAATTTGTTAAAATCAATATGCCTTGTAGATATTTTCTGGATTACTGGTGAATGTGACGTCTATAATGGACTGGATATCCTGGCTTAAGTACTTCAGCATACCCCGATACGGCCTGACTGTAAGTTCTGTGCTCTTGCTGAAACCAACTCATAGCGACAATTAACGGTTACCTAAGGAATGTAATTCTTGCTTTTCATGGTCTTTTAACATGTTGGTGCTGAAGTGAATCCTATTTTAGGAAAATTAGAAAAAAATTATCTTTACTCATGCTTTAAATTAATGCGTTAAGTCATTAGCCATAAGAAGAAGCTTTTCTAGTATTGAAAATACTGCATGCTGTCATCTTTAGGTTCAGTTAGAATAACTAGAATGTCTTTTCTCTCACTTACTATTGTGCATGCCTGGGTATTCCAAGGACTTATTACATTAATTGTATGGGAAAAAGTTAATCGTCTAAAGGGCTGTTCTATGATGTGAGGAGGAGCAGAGAGTCTCAATAGTCTTATTTCTGACTCAAAAATACAAACGGAAGAAACCCCAACATGAATTTCCCAACCAGGAAAATCCTGATACGGAAATCATACTGACAAATAAAAAGCTGATACAATGTAATGATCGACCAACTTAAAATTCTTACACATAAAATCCCGACAGAATATTTCCATCATGCTATTCCTGACAATGAATAAATCCAGACATACAGGGCAATTCAATTGAAGGCAAAGCCCACAGTTATTTTGGCTGCAGTGCTAATTGCTTGAACTTATATTGCTGATTTTTATATGCAACCAATAGAGGTGCGTATTATAGTCTGTAAATTTTGGCTACCGTAATGGACTGTTATAAATGCAATTAGAATTGCAACCAAAATAACGAAGGCTTTGCGTTCAATTGAATTGGGCCCACAGAATATGGACACCAAGAAATGCCGATGTACAGTATCCTGACAAGGCTATACTCATGTAGTAAATGTCTACAACTTTAATGTGACCGCGACTGTGATGACAACCCTTCAATGTGTAAATGTAATGTCTGCACGTGGGGTGCGGTATACGCATGCAATTCGGATTTTGACAATGTCACTTGTCTGGTTGTTTGCCGCTGCCACCAACCAGCAGATTTGGTTAAACAGGGTGACATTTAAATATTGGTGATTAACATAATTCACTGCCACATGGAAGATTACAGTGTAACACCAACACTCTTATGAACAAACACAGCCTATGTATAATTTTAGAAGCATAAAAATAACTGTCAGAACCATGCAAAACCGGAAAAGTTGTCACAAGCAGAAGACTAGTAAGACTACTTTTTATAAACACACCTATGATGTAAATTTATCGTACTTAAACTCATTTGTGTGTACATTTTTGTGCTTTATTCATAAACTCTTACTGACAATGGGCCGGATCCAGAACTACGTCCGTCTTCCATAGACTGTCGTAATTTACTGAACAATAGCTACTGCGCATGCGTAGTAGCTATTGTACGTAAACTGCGTATTGTTTTGTTACGTAGATTGCGTATATGCGGTCTTTTAGAAGACGGACGTAGTTCTGGATCTACCCCAATGCGCTAATCTACAATAATGCCCTTCGTCAAACACTTTTGTATAAAAAATGGTTCATTATATATCTATGCACCCTAAAAAATACATTCCGCGTATGAACTAGGCAGTATTGGCAATATATTTCTAACAACCAATAAGTCGCCCTTTCTAATATGGTTGCAAAAATAATCAATGTTAAAAGGAGGCTTGTCATCATGGTCACGAATACAGTCATAATGTTACATTTAAGCATTATTACTATAACAACGCTTCAGAGAATTTGACAGTAGATAAGAACTCCTTGATCCATCTAGCCTGCCCATAATAACCACTCCTCCCTTTTGAAACAACCCTTCCTCAAATGTCCCCTTGAACCCTTTACAGAGAACACTTACCATGGGGAGAACATGGAAACTCTACACAGAGAAGGCCTTGTCCGGGAATCAAACTTATAACCTCAGCTGTGAGACACAAGTGCTACTCACTGAGCCACCATGCATCGCTTTCAGAGTTTTTCACGTTCACATCAGTCCATACCTCATTGGGTTATAATCTAAATTCCCTAACACATACACACAGACTAGGGTTAATTTAGTCAGCAGCCAGTATACCTACAATACCAGCATGAAGGTTTGTCATCACTATGGCATGATGGAGATTAGGTGGTATCTCAACCCACTGAGACAGAGTACCTGCTTGTTGAACGAACAATCAGTATCCTGAGCTGGCCTTTTAATTCCAATAATTGGGGAAGATTATGGTGTCTGTTAATATATGAAGAAAGGTCTGTTACAATAAGCGCTATAAGAAATAAGCAGCAGTGGAAGTAACAATATAGACGGGCTCCACCAAGCAAAATGTAGATACAATGGGCCTGATCCAGACCTACGACCGCAAGCGATCGTACGCCGGTCGGGAGCGTAAAACCGGGAGAAAAAACGCACTGCGCATGTGCAGTATGACAATATCCGGTCGTCCGAAGGACATGAGCGTACAGCGAGCGTATTTTGAGCGTTTTTTTCGTCCAAGGGGCGTGCGTTTTGTACGACGATAGTCCAGACGCTCGAGTTACTACACAGAGGCGGGGATAGCCATTTAAATTGTACAGTATGGGCGTGCTAAGCCCCGTACGAACAGCGTATCGGTACGAAAATTCGCACGGACGCTTGAAAAAGTTAGGGTAGGGTTCAGCCGCAGTAAGTCGGTACAATCAATGGGAGTGTCATGGTCGTGAAAGTTTATACGCCCGGGCGATCATACGCTACGCTCGCGGGCGTAGGTCTGGATCAGGCCCAATGTATGTTTTCTCCCAAGGCGCTCAGTTTAAGTATGAAGACACATAATGAATAACTTTCATTACTATAATTAAGAACAGATGTTTTAAGTCATCGAGGTAAAAAAGAAATTATCTAGGGTGTCTGTTGTTTAACAATTGCCCTGAATACTTTTGGCTTAATAAATGTAATTGTTATTGCAGGCTCTTCAAGCAAATGAATTCCCCGGGTTGGTCTTCTGCAGAAACAGTACAGCCACGTTTTATGACCCACCTCCTTGCAATTCAAGCAGTCCTGCATATTTGTAAGTGTCCTGCATTTAATTTATCATACATTTTATTTTTTTGTTAATAGTGTGTCACCTACATGTACTGGTGTTTGTACTGGATCTGGTCTCACATCAGTTTTATTAGGTCTACTGTTGAAGCTCTAGTCGTAAATGACTTGTAATCAATGCTGGTCCAGGTGATTATCTGATGCAGATGATACTGTAATATCCCAGTGCCTTCTAAGGTTAGCTGAGTACTGGTACCTTTTATGATCCAAGCACTGCTTTTACTTGCTCTACATAGCTGTCAAAAATGAGAATAGTGAAGACTAGCTCTGGCTTTCACCCCATAATGTGAATAATTTATTCTGCTTATCTTTCTGCAGGACTAGTGGTGAAGATTATTTAATGAATCAAGGCATTGAACTTGGCACCTGGGGCTTGTGGCAAAACCATTTGGCCTTGGCTATAATGACACTCATATTCCTCACCATAGCCTACTTGAAGCTAAATTTTATGAAGAAGCTTACATAAGCTAAGAAGAACAGACATCATCCCTACTCATACATGTATGTTTATATGTACATAAGTTCTAAAAAATGATCATTCAGACTTGTTTGATGCACAGTTGAGTTTATTAAGCATCGCCATGTTATGTGTAACCTGCTGAAGGTTTTCCTCGAATTTAACGCGCCAAGTGTGATTTCAGTTTCCAATAGATAGATCCACTTGAAGACATACAATTTGTATACATTCATTAGCAGTAACAATTTCAAAGCATCACTGTGTTATGTATATATTTATATTGTTCTGGTTACTTACACAAATTGTTTGTACAAAGAATGTACATTTAAATTGTACTTAAGAATTATTTATAACTAATGTCAATAATATACTATAATAGTTCTAATTTAGTAACTTTGCTTTTTATTTTTATATGTTTAAGACTACTAAAAATTTTTTGTAACAATTGTAATAAAACTGTTCTATAAGAATGTCATGCAAATTTTGGAGAAAGAAAATGTGCAGCATTTGTGATACTTCCAAAGGCTAAAACCTATGCAAATTTCAAAAACTATAAAGAAAATGGAAATAAATCAACATTCTCCAACTGCTTCTGTTGTATAATTGGTGATCATTTTAACATAAGTGTTTTTACACAAGTGTGTATGTGTAAAGATTGCATACATGAAACGTGAAAGAAAAGTACCTGATGATTTCCTCTGTTGAAACTTGGTTAAATATAACTTGCAGACTCTTTGTATGCCACCCAGAGATACTGCAACACCTGGAAATTAGTCTGATGAGGCTCGTTGCGAGTCCGCGCTGCAATGTTTCACATTGCGAAATAGGGACAGCCGAAAGTTGCTTTTCCGTTGCCCTTATTTCCAATGTGATACAGTGCAGAATTTTTTTTAATGAATGGTTAAGTATTAGTAACACTCTCCAGGGACTTAAGGTTAGGCTGTGGGGGATGACTTGGGGTTAGGGAGTAGGGTTGCTTACCGTTCGGAGCACCGTGTTCATCGAGGCATAAGCAATCGATATCCCAGCCAGTTCGAAACTGGCCATTGAAATAGTGTCGTTCGCTACAGGGACCCACTCTGACGATTAATGTTCCAATTATACGATACTTGTCAGATAGCTCAAAAATCCAATGTGTACTGTCAAACAGTGCTGCAGAATTATCAGATTCAGCATTGCATCGCTTGATTTGGTTTTTAGGAAGTCCTAATCTTAAAAGGTCGTCTGTCCCAACTGAAACTATTCCGTTCATAATTTTCACAGCCGCACCTTGGGCCTGATCCAGCGCTACGAAAATTCGCACGACGGGCGAATGCGAACGTACGCTCGTCGTATCAACCTACACGCCCATAGCACTCCCATAGTAAAGTCCCTGCTTACGGCGGCTATACCCTACACTGGGTACGACCGTCGGCCGTACGAAAATTCGCAGAAAATACGCTGAGAAAATACGCTAAGCACGCCCATACTGTACAATTTAAATGGCTAACCCTGCCTCCCAGTAGTAAAATGGGCGCCCAGCCGCCCATCGTAAAAAAAATACGCCCAGCGAGCGAAAAATACGCTAACGATACACCCGCTATTCGCTCATGACGCTCGGGCGACCGGAACCTGTCATACTGGGCATGCGCATTGCGAATTTTTTGCCGAAAATTCGCTTACGATGAGCGTACGCTCGCTTGAGAGCATTGTGTACAGGGGACATAGTTTAAGCAGGCTAGAATCATTACTATTAAAAGATTTTAAGATTAAAAAAATGTCAGATTGTCTTGTTACTCTGCTTAACATGGTAAAAATACTACTGGACTAACTGGTTGGGCCTCAGCAATGATGTGCAAAGATATATCTTCAATATTGTCATGTGACCTGGCTCAGGAACACACCTTTTATTCCTATGTTAAGCTAGTACAAAATCTTAATTACACTATTTTGTAGTTTATGCAGAATAAATACGAAATGTTACGGTAAGTTATTGTCCCTTGCATAGGTCAGTCAAACTTTTATTTATTTGCAGGTTTTATAATAAATATTAAGGATTAAATTTTACCCCTTTCACATCACCACCAAAAAGCTGAGTTTTTGTCCTCCGATTCGGGTCGAGGCTCCAGTGGTGATGTGAAAGGTACCAAGGTCCTTGACCCGGGAATCGGACCTGGGACCCAGGTACTACGTGGTTTTTGCAGCATGGGTCGCACACAAAGATATTTCATTGGAGGGTTCATGGCACAGGAAAATGATTTAATTAAATACTGCATAAGCAACTGCTACCCTTTTACCCCATCCCCACCTGGTAACTCCCACTCAACCTCACTGCACTCTATCCCCTCCTCCCTGATCTGCCAAGCTTGACACCTCGCATTTTTCCTTGTCTGTGCTTGTTTCACTTTATTGTATTTGTGATATTTTTATATTTTATTATGTTCTATGCTTTCCATCCCTACCCTGTATGTCTGTACTGCAGACATAATGTCGCAGTGGAGATAGGAGGTCTGTGAATTGCTGGCAAAAAGGCATAGAGGAAATCTCCATCCAGTACAAACATCATCTTTGTTAGCAAAAAGTAGTATAATTTAAATGACAATTTTTCTCAGCCAATGAAAGCACCACTTTGAATGATTGAAAAAGTTGTTTGCCAGGACAGACACAGGAAAAACCTGCTACAGTGTAAAAGGATCAGATAAAGGAATTTCCCAAGTTAGAGCTATACTTAAAGGGTTTTTTTTTGTTGTTTTTGTTTTTTGATGCCCAGGGTTATTGCTGAGGTGATGATGTGAAAAGTGGTATTATATTACATATTTCCTTGTATTTTATAATGCTCCTGAAAATCTGTTTAACAAAAAAAACTTAATGTAAAATTTGCAAGCAGAACTGTTTCTGGTATTCAAAGAATAGACATTTCCAGTTAAAAACACACAAAAACATTTCCAAAAAAGATACAAAGTATTTTATTTTTAAAGTGCTTGGTGTAAAATACCGTACCAATGTTCCACATGATACTAGGTAACTGCAAGACCACTCTATGCAACCTGTCATTCAGATAGGTTGCACAAAAATATCTATACACTTTGTTATAGTGCAACCAACATGATCCACTTCCAAAATGAGGCTAATGATCTATAAATCAGTACAAAACAGTATGATCTTGGAAGATACAGCTATAAAACAAACAAAACAGTGATGCCAAAAATCTCACTAGTGTATATATAGCATTGTAGCAGGGCTAGTTTTGATACTCTAGCACAAATTTAACACTTACACGGATATCCATGAAACTTTATGCACTTCAAGATGAAGTTTGTTCACAAAATAAAACCGTAACAACATGTTACATATTTACAACTTAATTTTATCCCATGAATAATGTTGATGTGAATATTCTATTCACTGGATCACCATACAAAAAAGGACCTGAAAATGCTTTGTTTTTAAATTATGTGGAATCCCCCCCTCAAAGTTATTGAAAATCTACTCTAATATTTTATGCAGAATATCTGCTGCTACATAATTGGACTGAATAAAAGCAAAACTATTTGGTTGTGTGTCGATAAACTAGGCTAAATTTAGCAATTTTTTGTGCTTTGTAGGATCTTCTACAATGTTGCCAATTGCAGATACTAGGTCTGGGATAGTTGTGACAATGGTCAGATGGTCTGTGATGTTATAGGTTGGGAGGCATAAATATTGTATTTAAGACTAAAGTAGATTTTGAGCTAACTATACAGTACCAATAGAGATAGTTTGGAATTGGTAAGCAGAGGCGTATAAATAAAATTGATTGGCATAGTGTTAAAAATTAACCAGCTCTTTGCTAAAATCTATGTTCCCAGTTAAGCAACATGGCTGTTAATAAGGTCCAGACATTTAACTCCTACATGGCAGTTCTAGTAACATGACTTGACATCACATCACATGAGGCTAAATTAAAGAGGTCATGCAGCTAGGAGCTTGGGCTAGATACAGGGGGAGCAATACATGCGGTAAGAAAATGTCTATATATAAACAGATACTGGTGATTCTTTCATTGTATTTTCTTAGATTCATTTTCTGATCAGATATTCATTAGAATCACTCACTATCTTTGTTCATGTATTGCTCAGACTGGATTAAAAAGGGCTTAGTGGTAGCTGGAATTGCTGCATAACGACCTTAAACCTGTCTGTTTAAAAAAAAAAAAAAACATACTGCGATATTTAAAAGGCAGAGTAAAATAGAAGAATACAAGCAGTATCGTCATGCATCTGTAAGTTATGTGACAAGTAACTGGATTCTATTAAAGAAAGCTGTTCTTTTAGTGAAATAAAGTAATTTCAGTAGAGTGCAGTATACAGTCCGAGTGGGATAATATCCATAGACATCGACAACCTTTACCCCTACAGGTGTTATGAAACTGCAAGTCCCAACAAGCTCCAAAAGCATAAGCGATATCTAGATAAGCATGATGGTCCGGATTCACAGTTACGTAGTTTTTGTCTTACTCAAGTTGTTTTAAGAAGTAAAATGTAAGACGTAAGTTTTACGTAACTGTGAATCCGGACCAATGTGACTTCAGTTTAGCAACACTTTGTTGCCTATCATTAATATAACCTATCCTTAATACTTTTGCGTGTCTACATGTAATTGTCTAATTTTAAGTAGGCATTTGCTGTGATCATAAAAGCTAGAATTCAATACACAAAAGTAAAACTACATGCATGCCAGATTGACATTGCAGGCTGCTAAAACAATTGCATGAAAATTTGATGGTCTATGCTGAGTACCTTACATTATATCAGAGAAGTAAAATGAACTCACAGGTGGTTGTACTTCTATGTGTGGTACACTCTCATGCCCTTTAGGTAATGGAGAAAAATGTAGCTGGTCCTCTAACAACTACTGATCAGTATGAGAAATACTTTGTCTATGACTGAAGAACATACTGCTTACAGGATATGTACAAGGTTTGGGATGTGGAGTTTGAAAGATGCACTTGGGCTTTGCTTGCATGAACAGCTTTCAAATCCAAATGTATAGGCATATGTGACCCTAGATTTGTAGTATTGCAATGCCTGAACCACCAGTTTTCTGCTCTGTGTGTTGCATTATGTAGTAGAGCGTATGCTTATTTTAGCACGCGGATAATTACACCTGGCTATTAGCCACATTGGCAGCCGCTACTCCTGCATCAACACCCTCTGTAGACTGAGAAGAAGGGGGGCGAGAGTTTCTGGAGCGAGGCTGTCCATTGGCTCCACTAGGGGTTCCCAGCCGATGACTCATTTGGGAAGCAGTGTCATCAGACTCCCATCGCTCCAATTCTTCTCTCACTAGTCGCTCCATTTGTTCTCGGTGGACCTCATTATCCCGTCCAAGTCTTTCATCCTAAACACAGTAATGTATAATATAAACATTTTTAAAGAAAACCTTTTTATATTTACTAGATAATGTTATACATGATACTGTGGCAGCTCCATAACCTCTCATATATAATCTGGCAGTTTCCACAGTAAACATCTCTGATCCATGAATTGTATTTAAATTAAAATGCATTGCAAGCTGCATATGAATACACCCCATTATGTTGATTATCACTGCCCATCCACCCATCGCATACATCATAATGGACGTGTACACATCGGAATTATTCATTGCCGGTATGTACTGAAAGGGGAGGCAAACACCTGGCAATAAATATTTGCAGTGCACAAAACAGGATGCATACTACTCATGCCGGGTAGTCACTAAATGATGGGACCTGAGCATAATTTTATTGTCACTACAATTAAATGTGGGAAGTGTTACCATTGATTATTCAAATAAAATGACAGAAGTCATTGGATAGATATTACACACAAGTCAGTAACAGTAAACAGAACGTTTTTTAAACCTCTGAGCTATCATTTAGAAAGAGTTTCATATAGCAAACCATCAAAATGTATTTCCTTTCGTTAACTTATATTTGATTTATTTATATTTTAATTTATTTGGTTCGGTTTCACATAAATGAAAAAAATAAATAAAAAGATATATACCTCTGTGACTCCATCCAGAAGTCTCGCCAGAACCTCCCTACGCTTCATTTTGGCCCTCTCCATGGCTTCCAGTTTAACAATCACTGCATCAATTTTGGACACAATGCTTCCAATTGAGTGTTCCATTCGATCGACTCGTCTTACAAGACTATAGAAAATAGCAAATATAAGACACGCTCCTATTTTCTATATGAACAGTAGGTAACAACTGGCAATTCTACAGGCAGACTTGGAAAAGCATTGCCAAACCATCTTTTATAGATATGAAACACATTAATATATTTATTATATACACGTTTGCATCTTGAAACATTCAACGTCCTTTCCCCTTATTTAGCTTTTAATATATTTCAATACAAGCAAACATTTACCGAAAAATAAATATGTCACAAATACAAAAAACAGTTCGCCAAGGTACAATATAAAAAAAACAAAACACTGGTAACAATGCATTAGAGTGAGAAAATGTAACATGAGGAACAGACATTTTAAACTAAAATTTCAGAACCACCTAAGGCACTTAATGAAGGTAGAAATGTAAAATGCAATAGGGGCCCTGATTCAGTTTGGGAGCAAGGGTAAATCAGGTGCAAGTGTACAGCTTTGCTAAACCATTTTGCAAAGTTAGGGGAGCTAATTCATTTTAAATCTTTTGCATGCGGAAAATACTGCATAGCTTTATGTTTAATCAAATCAATAAAACAGAGTCGAGCTAAGAAACTTCACCTCTCAATTCCTAAAAAAGATGTAAGTGCAGTTCATTTGTAGAACAGAAACATTTGTAGATCTGCTCGTTGAGGTGGAAAGGGGAGTGCATCTACGTAACACTGCCACTTATCAAACTACAATTTCACTTGATATCTTTGTGGGGACCATCTTCACCCAATCCATACAATATATAAGTGATTTACTGCAAAAAGAAGAAGTGAGGAGGAGGGGTGGGCAACATTTGAAGCTACATTCGATTGTGAGTGCTTCAAAATTCTCTTTATATTGCAACTTATACAGAACTTATACAGCACATGCTTTACTTTATCTCTTCCACAATCAAAATTTTATATCCCTGTCGTCACTGGTTTCTAACATGCAGCCCTAAATAAATGCACGGCTGTTCATAAAATCCTTGTGGAATGCAGATATTTACTCTATTACAAAAAAATTAAAAAAAATGACCACATGACTCACACTTGGAACTCTTCATAGGATACACCACTGGAGCTGCTGCCTCTTCTACGGGAGCTGTGCCCGCTGTCCTCATCATCATCTTCTTCTGAGTCATCCAGACTGCGTGGGAAGCTACGACCACTCATGGGACGAGGCAGAGAGCCCCGGTCCAGCTCCAAGTCCTCCTTGTGGAAAACAAACAGGCAGCTACTGATTGATGATAATGGATGGCAGCGAATATTCAAAGCAGTCTATTCCAAGATACATGAACAAGTGCATTTCTATGTGCTGACAATCACCATCGCCTCATTGGCCCTTTATACTTCTAGCAATTGGGCATTACATGTGAGACAATAAAACTCTGCATAGAGGCTGATGCGTTCTGTCAGGGGAGCTCTGCTAAAATTCTAGTACTGCATTTCATTTTGGTGCTCCCGTATAATATGGATAGACTATAGGAGTGTGCTTTACATTTTACCTTATAATTTTACTGAAATTAAAAATATTTTTATGGAGAATCTCAATTTCATTTTTTCAAAAATTAAAAGGAGCTTAACATGCAATAAAAATGTGTAAATGAGATTTTAAGGTACTGGTCAGTATATTTTTATGCTAGATTAAGCCAATACAAGACATTTATTTACAGGAAAAACAATATACCTGAATAAATGAACAGACAGGCAGATATTTCTTGGATGCCTTATTTGATATAGTTTACATTACTCATTAGCCGGTTATATGATTTTAAGTGCATGCAATTAAGATTAGGAACGTTGAGAAAAGGCAACTAAAAGGATATAAAAGTAATTAGAACATAGGTAACAATTGTGGCACATGACAATTTTAAAGACATAAAATTTTACAGTACACTGAATGACCCACAGGACAATCACAGTCTACAGATGAAAGAAAAATGCGATATATTATTAATTTCTCAGCATGTTCATTTTCTGTCAACATAAATGCGTAGAAATAATGTAGAAGTTTGATTGCAGTTTTAATCTAGTATAGATACAGAGCTGCTCCACTTAAGAGTTATTTGTAGTGTAATGTATAGTGAATGCACATCTGTGACCAGTGCCTCGCATAAAGCAGATACATATTCTACTTCAATGTTTCTTTTTTATTAATCTATTATAATTTACAGTACAAACAATAGAAAGTACAATTTCTCCCAAGAATGAGGACACTCAGTAATCATCACTACTGGAATAAATTGGTTACAGAAGTAATACAATTGTCAGATTATCGATCCCAGCACTCCCCTCTCTTGCTGGGATTGATAATCCTGGCAGAAGACAGAGGTGATGCCGAGATTGACAGGGAACCCTTGCAGCTGACTGGCTGCACGGCCTTCTTATCAGTCTCTACACTGGCTGAGCCTTCTGACAATCTCATGCTGCTAGCCTATTGCATTACTTTATTACTGCTGTACTTGCCAATAATTATGCAGTCAGACAGAGGTAACTCCAGCCAGAAGGTGGCGATAGCAACAGACTGGATCAGATCATTTTAAATATGCCATAGAGATCATTATTATCGAACCCAAGTATTTTTAGATGTGACGTTTTTTATCGTCGTTAGAGAAAATATTAGTACCTGCAGAATACATAAGTGTGCATAACAAATTTTTTTTTAAATCCAACTTTCTTTTCTTTTGTAGGCATCAGACTCACAATTATCATACTTTTCTCTCTGGCAGGAAAAGGTAGCACCCTCTTCTTTTTATTCTTCTATAAAATAACCCAATATTTCTATATTGTGAACTAAACCTCCTATTTAGGTTTGTGCTGACACCTACGGCAAGATTTACTTAACTGCAGAAAAAGAAAAATGGAGATGTTGCCCATAGCAACCAATCAGATTTAACTGACATTCTCTAGTATGTAATAGGAAAGTGAGAACTAGGATCTCTTTGGTTGCTATGAGCAAAATCTCCACTTTTCCTCATTATAATAATTCTATCCCCCAGAGTTACATATTGTTTGGTTTGGTATGGAGTGCCAGATCTGTTCTATAAATTAATGTTTACTCACACAAAACAGCTTCTCTGTTTGTTTAATTTAGCTCACCCTTTCTTTCTCCAGGTCATCCCGCATCTGCTGATGTTCATGTTCAGTAAGTTCCTGGTCTCCATCTTGGTCATATTTCGCAAAAATGGCTTCAATTTCTGCATCAGTATGGCCTTTCCTGAAGGAAAACCAATACATATATTGTAACAACTATGTATTTAACAATGGAGACAATTGTGATTTCTAACAGTGTAAAAATAGAAATACATAGATTACTGAAATAACAACCCAAAAGAAACATTAAAAATATAAACCATGGCAAATATATTATGTACACTTTCCTGAAAGTTGATTACACATTTGCCTTAGATTGGTCAATTATATGCTTTTAATCTCCTGTAATTTACATAAATTGGTCATCAGGTCAGACCCTATACCAGTATTTCCTTCTCATCTCCGAAACCTCCCAGAGGAAAGTAAGAGATAGTCGGGAACCCTGACATAGCGGCTTAGTTGTATAAATAATCCACTCACACAGATTAAAACTTTCAAATGTAGGAGTACAGCGGTTAAGATGTACCTTTTATTAAAATTGCAGAGAACAGAACAGATTACAGAACTCCTCAACGTGTTTCTTTACAGCGGTAGTTTCGTCAGCAGGTCTAGACCTCCTAATGAAACTGCCGCTGTAGAGACACATGGTAGTATTCTTAAATTTGAAAGTTTTAATCTGTGTGAGTGTATTATTTATTCAACACCATATGAGGGAATTACCACTGCCAACTAACCAGCACAGCTATGCCACGCTGTGGGAGGGCAATACTTAATGCTGTTATGATCCAAAGCACTGGGCATAACCTATGCAGCAACAGATAACTACATTGTTCTGTGAGAAGTGCCAAAAGGTTACTGAAGAATATCCGAGACAGGTAACAATTCTCCGGTTTTACAACTCCGGTACTGTAAATCTCGGCTGAAACTTCTTTGTCTGCAATTAGGTTCGCTTGGAAATTGCGCTTCAGCTGTTTTTCTGAATACAGCGCTATGCGGTTGATTTTAATTAATTTTTAATTGACCTTATTGACCTATATTTTCTTTTTGAAATTGGATTCCTGCAAGTTGCAGGACATTACCCTACTACTGATGTTAGAACTCACTGGCTTCTTCAATACTTCCACTTTTACGCAGAGGGACATTTGATATTTTCTATTATTTTGGAATTACTCATGTTATTAGTGACTTTTTAAATAATTCTCTTAATGGTTGTACCAGCCCCCCTTTAAGCCCTTTTAGTATCCTAGGATGCCTCCCATCAGGTTCCATTAGACTGCACCTTTTTTTTCCCCTGAGTAAGCCATTTTGTCCTCAGTTTGGGCCTATGCAGCTCTGATAACCTCCTTGGCCTACTCCCTCTTTTGCAAACACACAAAAGTGACCTGGAACTAAAGAGATTGCGAATTTGGAAGATAAAATTAGAATGTATCTCTTGAAGAAAGGAATTCCTATAAAAAAGGTCTCCTTAATGTACATTAATAAAAGCACTTGAAAGATAGTGAGTGTCCAGATATAGGAGACTTTTTTGAGGTATAACTTTTCTTTTAAAGGGATATCCTGCTTTGTAAGATACAAATCTTAGTCATTGTATTTCATTGTTTTTTTTTTTTTATTTCTTAAAGGCCTTTTTTGATTTTACTACGGTCTCTACCGGTTTTGTGAACCAAATTAGATTCAATTTTCTGGTGTTTTTCCTAACCTTTCTGATGCAATGTACTGTTGCTGTTATTAATTAACTTTTATCTATTACTAAAGTTTTATCAATGCTCCTGCACTCCTCTTATGTGCTTGTTTTTGTGTGTGTCTTTAAACTAAACCATACCACACAACGATCACTGGATCCTAGGTTCTGACCCACACATACTGTTGCCTTTTGAAAGCACCAAATCTAAGATTGTATCCTTGCGAGTGGACTCTCACCAACTGAGGATGCTCCCTGCAGGGAAATTTAAATGTCCCCAATTCTAGTGGAGTTGGCAGAAGACTCACCCCAGTTTATATCAGGTAGATTTAAACCTCCATGATTATTACCCTTTAAATGCCATATTAGAAGTGTCTTGCAATATGACCGTCTATTTACTCATCTTGTCCTGGTGGTCCCTAAATCACACCAGTATGAAGGCTAAAGACCTTGGTTTATATTGTCGCCCAAAGTGATTTTTTTTCTCCAACACTCCTTATTAAACTATTATTTTTTTCCTTCCCTTACATAAATGAATAAATAAAGGAGTACTCCAAATTGTAAATGAAATTAATCATGGGATATAGCAAAGTCAATGCTTCATTTTCATTGCCCCATGAAGCAGTGATACTTTCAATATCCTAATTATTCCTTTTTTTAGAGCAATTAGTTCAGGGATGTTATATCCTATAATCCTAGCATTTGCACACAAAGCCCTGAGAGACTGTGTTATGAATCGCCTATTTTTATTATTATTATTATTATTAGTTTGTATACATATTTTGCTTTTGCCTCTGACTGAGTTAACGTGGATGTCCCTCTTTCACACCTAAGAAGCAGAGGCTTGTGTAAAGTGGGAGGGGGAGGGATTTAGGCTGAGAGGGAGGGCTGGGGATTGTCTATGCGTATTCTCCCTCTTTAAGAGTGAAAATACGCACGGTGACTTTTAAGGTTGCCTACGGTACTGGTAAGTGCCATTAGGCACCTAAAAACAGGGGCAGGGTGGGGACCTACAGGTCACACGTGTAAGTGTAAATCCAGTTAATATGCTTAATGTCTGAAGTGCCTGTCCACACAATACACTTGGGGGGGGAGGCAGCTTGGTTTTTTTGTTTTTGTTTACTTCACTGCCCTTCCCCCTTCTAATTTACATGAATTTCTGCATGCTTACCTGCATTGTGTTGCTTCCCCACGACTGTCTGGTTATATATTTAGTAATAAGCACCTGTACATGTGTAAGTAATAAGGTGGCCACTGAGTGTATGACTGCAATCAGTCACATTATGCGATATATTTTAACCATTACCTGGTTATTTAGGTAATTTTAATTATTTTAAATATAATTCATTTTATTTTAAGTGACAGCAGAAGACTTAAGCTGGCCATACACTGGAACAATTATCTATCCCAGCATGAGGTGGCTCGATAAATGTGATGAGTTCCTGCCAGGGAAAGGTCCCATTATCAGTGCCATACACCTCTCCTGCTGGGGCCGATTTAACTAACAGAAGAGGGCGGCCCTAGCAAAAGAGGGAGCCATTCAGTGAGCCAACATAAATGAAGCATGTCAAAAGATCAAATAATTGCAACAGAGTATTTCTAGTACAATTTGGAGTTTGGAAAATCTATCACCAGCGATTATTGGCCCGATTATCTGATAATTGGATGATCGGGTCAATTATTGCTCTAGTGTATCACCAGCATGTTCAAGTGAATATCAAGTGAGGTTAGGGAGAAGTAATATTTAGTGCAACAAGCTTTAACAGTTATATTATAAGAAACAAAAATAGGATTGTTTTGTTAAAAAATTAATGGCAATGTGTGAGTGAGGTAAAGCATTTAACTTCAAAAGAACAGAAGGATATGCAAACGCAAATCATTTTACCCTTTTAAGTCTTGACGTAGCTCATCAAAATTCAGCTTCCCCCCGCCTTGTCGGAGACTCTCTGAAATATCATCCACGGCAGTCTTTTTTAGCTTAAGTTTCACCATTGTTTTATTAAATGCCTGTGAAAATTATAAATAAATATATATTTTTTCTATTTATTTAACATTTTGAGTATACATTTTTGGGAGTGACAGAAAGTAAATAAATTGATCATTGATGCAATAATGCAACTCGTGCCATCAAACATTATATTCTATCTACTTGATGCAATACGGATTATCTAGTCCCAGTCATTATCGTAAAATCTTCCAGAAGGAAGGTGAACGCCATTTTTCAGAGATGTTTAATTGGAAAAAAAACTTAATATGTGCTAGGGAGTATAATCTAACTAGGAGTCTGGTTTGCACTGGAGATGGGGAGGACAGGCTAGGCTGTAGGCTTCTAGCAGGTCGCGGTTGCTTAAGGATAGAGCAGAGGAACCAGGGACCAGATTTACTAAAATGCGGATTTGGAAAACTGGAGAGGTTGCCTATAGCAACCGATCAGATTCTAGCTCTCACTTTCTTTTTACATACTAGAGAATGTCAGCTAAAATCTGACTGGTTGCTATGGGCAACAACTCCACTTTTCCAAACCCGCAGCTTAGTAAATCTGGCCCCAGAGCCTAAAGTCAACAAGAAGGCAATAGTGAGAATTCCCAAGACTAAACCACAGTGTGAGATGAAAAACACAATGGGAACAAGGCAACATGGAGAATGGCATAATAGGACAAACAGGAGCACCCACACCCCACTCACCACAAAAAGGATAAGGGCTGGCACACATACTGGGAAGGCAAGGAAACAATGGGAAGACAGGGTATATTGAAGAGACAATGTAACAAGTAATGCAAGGAGCACTAGAGAAACAAGGTAACCAGGAAAGACAAGATACACTGGATAGACAAGGTGACACACAGACAAAAAACACTCAGAAATTGCAAATATCAGGCTAGATACAAATAACAGGAGCAGAAGAAGCGCAGTGTGACCAGCTAACTGTAAATGATGCAACTAGATCATGTACAGAGGCTGCTGACATTGCATTGGTCAGCAGCCTCACACCTCCACTCCTGATTGGCTGGTTGTAACCTAGCAGCCAAGATACCAAAAGAAAAAGGGCAATGGAAGCATGGTGCGGGTCGCCACTGAGAATGGCTTTTTCGAAAGGGCCGTTCTCTTCCAGTCAGTTCCGAATTGATGATGATGCCGCTGCAAATGGTAAGTATGAATTTAACCACAACCCTTACCCTAACCCCCTTCTATTACCCTGAACCTCCCCTTCCATTACCTGAACACTAACCCTTCCTTCCCTGCAGCATAATCCTAAGACTTTCTTCCCCACAGCATGACCCTAAGACTGTCCTTCCATTACCCTTACCATAACTCTCCCCTTTCAACACCCTAACCCTAAACCTCCCTTCCCTGCAGTCTAACCCTAAAAACTCCCCAGAGTGTGGTCGGTGTGACGGGTCTGTAGCAGGGTTTCTGAAAAATGAATGGGTAAACATGCAGATTGGCATACTTACCCATTCTTAAAATATTTTTCCGAAAATGGCGGTCTTTTCGAAAGAGACAGCCGAAAATTAGCTTTCAGCTGTCTCTATTTCTAAAAGAACCATTTTGCAGCAGTGACTCCCATATGGAGGTCTTGTCATAACAGCCAATGGCCTGGATACAAAATTAAAAAGGAGCTTGTAATTAAGAGAGAAAGGTTAGACCTGGGCAAAACCATGTTGATTTCAGGGGGAGTCAAGTTAATTGTATTCTTTGCATGCAGGGATATATCTTTGAATTGCTTACTGCACACAGATACTGACCGGCTTTATTGTCACATTGTTATTTAGACTTGGGATAGGAAACATCACCTCTCAACTCTAATACTGTTTGCAACAGAAATATGACTCCCCTGCAATCAACATGGTTTAGCCCAGGAGTAAATTTACTCTCTTGATTTCAAGCTCTTTCTGTCCAATGACTGTATGCCTTCAGGGGAAGCTTCAAATAAATGGCCAGGAACAAAAACGTATTTTTATGGCATTAGGGTTTTAGTCATTCCGTACACAAAGTTATATACATGCTACATGACACATTTTATCTTTATTAGTACTTATATTATGCCACCATTCCATGGAGCTATACACACAGACAACATACACTCCAGTTATAGTTATTTCTAGGTTCCGCATACATGTTTAACAATAAATTGAGAGCATTTCCTGTTACACAAATAGAATGGTTTTCCAATACAGGTGTACCAGGAGCACGCATTAAAAATGCCTGTAAATATTAAGTTGGCAGCATTTGTAAATCAATCTCCTGGCTTATGCCACAACTTGGCTACAAACAGATGAGTGGAAACACTCTGCATTGCTGTAAGCATACCACTGCTTCAATTGGTTATACATTGCTAAACCAAGACTTGCTTCATCGACTGCATGTCTGTTTGCAGTTTTGTTGAACCAGTTTAATGTTACCATTAAATAAATCTTACTTTCTTAATAAGGTCTGCCAGTTCCATTTCACTCTTTTGCTGAGCCATATCAGTTTTGACTTCTGAATATGTGTCACTGATGATTGCCAAAAACATGTTCTGTTAAAGAAAAAAATGTTAGTAAACAATAGGTGAATTCATTCATTCATTATGATCAAACCTACACACTTTTATGAATAGACTTCAATCTGGTGCTATAAGTGCTGCCACAGCAGGGAGTGTGGATAACTCTCCCAAGAACCCTGCTGTGACCTTTTACAGACATAGCACTGGATTTTAAGATCTGATTTGTTTATGATCGAATTAATGAGCAAAGAATGCATATCACAAAGCTGTAATATCAACACATATGTGCAATCACACTGCTTACCACCCCCCCTTCACCAAAGGAATCCAATACCCTGGGCCGACTGCATGTTTCCTGACCCGTTATTGTAAACTATGAAATCTGGATTGGTATACAGAGCAAGGATACACCTATACTGTACATTGTAATACTCAAGTACACCCCCACTTTCAGTCGAAACTCCGCCCTTAAAACATATTGGACCAGATCCAAACTTAAGCAAAGTGCTTGTTTTTCACTCACAAGGTGAACACTACACATCAGTACGGATTTGGACCCTCATTATCCAGACTTCTGTACAGGAAGTGTTTCCGATGGCAGGGTGGGATGGGGTAGGATGCATACAGTGGGCATGCTAGGTAGTAGGTATTTTAATTGTACAGCCCTTATGCCCTGTCCAGACTTTTTCGCCATCCACATTTTACATGAAATTTAGAAATTTTGGGTAGGAGTGTAAGTCTTTCCATATGAGACTAGTAGTACCCCCTTACTCGCACGTTACTCAGGATACAACAAGTATTCAGCTTCGAAGCTCCGAGCACAGATGAAGGGAAGGTCTGCATATGGTCCATTATTCTTAAATCTAGACGGGTTGCAACGCATTCCGATCGGGTAACATAAATGCAGACACGAGTCAATCCAACCCAAACACACAAAACAGAAAAAACAGATCTTCTGATAGGCTGTAATTAGGATACAGACTTTTTACAAATATTTTCCCCATGGTCAGATGATAGCATATTAAGTACTATTAACCAACTATGGTGTGTAAAGAAAAACACAATCCTGAAGGTAGCAATATGTATGACCCAGCAGTAGGCAGATATAAGTTCTCCTGTACTTGGTTTATTATAATCTATTTCAAGAAAGACTTTGAAATAAAAAAAAAACTAAAGAAAATGAAACACATACCACAAGTATAAAGAACATAAAGAACACAAACGTTGTGAAGTATATCGGCCCCAAGATTCGATTTGCTTCCTCGACCTCATTAAAATTGAAATCTCCCAATAGAATACGAAACTGGGTGAAGCTGAAACAGGCAATTTGTTAAATTCAGAGGCAAAATGAATTAATAGAAACTAAAATAAAACTATAAAAAACATAAAAACGGTGTACATAAGGATGAATGAGTTTCAATAAATTATATGTGATTCTGAACAGTTACTTACATACAATCTTGGAAGGTATGGAAGTCATCAACCTGGGTACCAAATACTAAATAGGCAAATTGGGCGTATGCCAGAAATATGATGAAAAACATAACAGAAAACCCAAGAATGTCCTTGGCACAGCGGGACATGGTGGTTGATAATTGTGTCATGGTTCTGTTGAAGTTCACAAACTTGAAGAGCTGTTAGTGGATAAAGTATTACAATATTGGCATAAGAGTGGTGTAG
>WWET01005744.1:0-17768 GCA_011038615.1 Limnodynastes dumerilii
CTAATTTGAGCAACCTCTCTTTGGATTTTGTACACACACACACACACACATTTATATTGGTTTAAACATATGTATAAAGTGTTTTAAACTTGGATACACAGCTGTGGCCCCAATGGGTTAACCACTCCCCTTTGATGCTGAAGGCACATTAATACCTCTTTTCATGCATTCCTATTACATACCAAGAGGGGGAGCACAAAGGTGAGATGGGGATGCCAAGGGGAGGGCTAAATTCTTGTCTCCCACAAAAAAAGATGTGACACCCCTGCTGACAGGGAACATCTGCACATGCAGATAGTACGATTCATACGATAGTACTTACGGGGGAGGGGCAGACCCTTCTCTTATGATGGCTCTATCTCCGACATATAGGTAGGGATAGCCATTTAAATGAGGGCTAGGGGGCAGGGGCACGTTATGACTACGTCTACAGCCGTAAGGCCACATAGCTAAGGTAGGAATCTAAGGTAGGAGTGGCAGGGCCGGATTAACCACGGGGTGATCAGAGCGGTCGTCCTGGGGCCCCCACAAAGTGCAGTGAAAGAGGATGGATGTCAGTGATTGACATCCTCCTCTTAAGCACAGTGGGGCTGGATCCAGACTTAGTTAAGTGCTTGAACTTAGTTACTCCTGGGCTAAACCATGTTGATTTCAGGGGGATCCAAGTTAATTGTATACTTTGCATGCAGGTATATACCTTTGAATTGCTTACTGCACACAGATAGTGACCAGCTTTACTATTACACTGTTATTTAAACTTGGGATAGGAAACATCACCTCTCAACTCTAATACTGTTTGCAACAGATGAAATATGACTTCCCTGCAATCAAAATGGTTTAGCCCTGGAGTAACTAAGTTCAAGCACTTAACTAAGTCTGGATCCAGTCCACTGTGCTTAAGAGGAGGATGTCAATCACTGACATCCATCCTCTTTCACTGCACTTTGTGGGGGCCCCGGGACAATCACCCTGTGGTTAATCCGGCCCTATGGACCGCATATACGCATTCTACGTATCGAAACGATACACAGATTACGTACAATAGCTACTACGCATGCGTAGTAGCTACTGTTTATTGAACTACATCCATCTATGGAAGACGGACGTAGTTCTGGATCCGGCCCAATGTCTCAATGTAAAAGGAGATATTTTAAATTTTAAAAAAATAACACATTGTTAAAATATGTGAAAGTAAACATGAAATAAAACAGGGAAATGTATATTATTGCTTATTTGCGTTTTTTTGGCATGTTATCCCCAGCTAATGTACATTAAGAAACCACTAAGCAAATCTAAATGTTTGATTTTATAAAATGTGGATTTTGTTAAGATCATACTCCCAAACATAAGAGCAGAAGTCAAGATAAATATTATATATACCTACTCTTGTGTACAGCAGACAGAAATAAACTCACTCTTCCTATAAGAAATAAGAAATTATAATATCATACTTCTAGCAGAAGAGACACCATCTAACACTGTTCCACGAAGCTCTTCTCTGGTACATGGGAGCCTCTGGCTGGTGAATATGTATCCATTAGCAGAGCTAGTAGGGGTGGTCACTACTTGAACCATAGTGACAGTGGGTGCTTGCTGCACCACATGGATGGCATGGCTTGTAGGCTGTGAGGTCATGATAGAAGCAGGCATGTATGCCAAAGGCTTTGCCATAAAACTTGTTTGGTGTGTAGACTTTGCCATGATAACTGGTTGAGCACTGACCGGAGAACCTGGGAAAGAAAAAAATATAGGTAATCTATTGTGATAAATCTTCAATAACAGACAGGTACATTGAGTGTGGGGGCAGAGGAGTGTGTTCATATTTCTAGGGAGGTAGCGTATTATGTATATCATACAGGCTTAAAGTTTTGGGAAGGATGAAAATCAGACCACTATTCTCCTATTACATTTTGAGGAAGAGAATATCCAATAATGAGTTCTCCAACTTAGAAACCCCTATTTTTATTTATTTTTTAACAGAGCAGAGTCGAATTACTTAATAGGGCCATTAAGCCCACTAAGTTATAACACTACTCCAAAGCTCACAAAAGTGAAAAGAAAAGGCAGCTAGTTATAGGTATATAGATATATAAAAATAGATAAAACCACTCTAAATCCATTGCCACTGTTTTTAATCTGTAAAATGACTTACAGTTTAGTTAAATTTAAAGTCTAAGCATGTTCTGGCAGCTAACATCTATGCTGTTGGAGCATGCTGGGATGTGTGGTGCCAAAAGCTTTGCCTGGTCTAGAACAACACTGTTTCAATTGTAAATTATAATTTTAATATTTAAACAAACCATGATTAAACTTTAATCAGCTCTGTAACCTTCTTGTCTAAACTCATTTCAAAGGTTCATACCCTGTGAATGTTTCTAGAAACTAACCAGGTGCACTCTGGGAATATCTGTACTCTGGCACCGAGGCCATCTTAAAACCAAAATCATGTGGAATTGGAGATCCTTCTCGCGACATGCTCTCTGGAGTCTGCAAGCCACTGGAATTTGGCATCATCAGATCAGGATATGTTGGAGAAGCAGGCGCACTCCTGGAAAATGGTTGTTACATATAATGTTCTGACATACAACAGGACCAATACATTTCACAACAAATTCAAACTGCTCAAACATTTAAACATAAATTTACTAAACATATTACTGATCAATACCATGTTTTTAATAATATAACTGCCAATATAGAAAATAAATAATTCTACAAACAAAGAGAAGAGAGCAAGAAAAAAAAATGATTTACATGTTAATGAATATTTATGAATACTCGGTTTCTTGAGTAAACAAAATTTTAAATTCATGTGTAATGGAAATCACATGTAAATATCCCTTAAAGGTAAATACAGCAATATCACTGTGTAAGCATCACCTGGAGGCTAGTGGACCAAAAGGAGTACGAAAGGAAGAGACGCCCCTCTGCCTGCGCTTTCTATATGACTGCTCCACTAGTTTGGCCTCAGATGTAGGATCAATTCTCCAGAATGACCCTTTTCCAGGCTCTTCTTGGGAACGTGGCACTTTAATGAAGTAGCGATTTAGTGAGAGGTTGTGTCGTATAGAGTTCTAAAGCAGCAGAAATAAAAATAATCAAGAGAAAGCAAGAGCATAATTGTAATATTTCCAAGGTCTGTGAAACTGGACTAGGGATCATACACATCAAAGATTTGATACTTATAATCTGAAGAAAGACATTTGACCAGCTCCATACATTAGGGCATATTCTGTATATTCTTTCCAAATCCTCTGGACTGTGCTTGACGTCGGAGCAGACTCACGCTAACTACAGCTTACAGGACCATTTAAAGCAGGGGTGTCAAACTCAAATTCATTGGGGGCCGCATCAGCAGTTTGGTCCCCATCAAAGGGCCGGTTGTATCTGTAGGTCTATGTGTCCACTCTATGTGCCCAGCCATGTGCCCCCTTTTATAGTGCCCAGCCATGTGCCCCCTTTTATAGTGCCCAGCCATGTGCCCCCTTTTACAGTGCCCAGCCATGTGCCCCCTCCATTTACAGTGCCCAGCCATGTGCCCCCTCCATTTACAGTGCCCAGCCATGTGCCCCCTCCATTTACAGTGCCCAGCCATGTCCCCCCTCCATTTACAGTGCCCAGCCATGTCCCCCCTCCATTTACAGTGCCCAGCCATGTCCCCCCTCCATTTACAGTGCCCAGCCATGTCCCCCCTCCATTTACAGTGCCCAGCCATGTCCCCCCTCCATTTACAGTGCCCAGCCATGTCCCCCCTCCATTTACAGTGCCCAGCCATGTCCCCCCTCCATTTACAGTGCCCAGCCATGTCCCCCCTCCATTTACAGTGCCCAGCCATGTCCCCCCTCCATTTACAGTGCCCAGCCATGTCCCTTTACTCTGTGCAGGCACGGAGTAAATTCATTGAAAAATAAAAAGGGGAGGCTGCAAGGCTGGCGACGGCACCGCGGGCCATCAGACGAGGTCTGGCGGGCCGGATTTGGCCCGCGGGCCTTGTGTTTGACACCCCTGATCTAAAGGATTCCTGTTTGAATGAGTACCTATATCTACCTGCATTAAAAGAGAACACCATGGTTAAATTGGCTTTGTGAAGACCCAGAAGAGAAGCTTGTTGCCTAAAACACCACTCTGGAGTTGGGCAAGTAAACCATTATAGAACGGCCTTATGGATATTCCATCTGAACCAGAGCTATTGGTCTGTTCTGCCTTTGGATCCATTCATACCATCTTCCTTAATGCTGCATTCATTCATATGGGGTCCATTAATTGACTACATAGGGGGATATAGTTGTTCTTATATAGTTTCCTTTTCACATATTTTATTGTTATATGTATATTTCTTTTCACACTAGTATGTAACATTTATTTATAAATAAATTACTCTCATACCAGCGCTTTTATTCCTACATTGTTGTACCCAGTTTTAGGAGAGAGGTTCTCTTCATTGTGGGCAGCAGTCAAACAAAAAAGAAAAAACACACACCGGAGGTATATAAACGCATCTTAATCCTTCCTCCAGTGTCTTCACATTCCAGTTTAAGAAACTAAATTAGGTTAACAATAATACAAAATATAAACATCTAATTTCTTTCTATTTTCCTCGGACTCCTTGATAGAAGAGGTACTGGGGGGAAAACATAGGTCAGTTGACACTTCCACTGACTTACCAAGGCATTCGCTTCTACCGCTTCTGGATCGCAGTACCTTGAAAAATATTTTGTCACCTTTCTGTTGGTGTTCGTTGCCATTAGGTCTATCTCTGGAAGACCCCACTTCTGAACTATTTGTTGAAAAACTACATTGTTCAGTTCCCATTCTCTTGCATGGTATTTACTTCTGCTTAAGAAGTCTGCACTTGTATTCTCTGAGTGTATGACAGAGGTGTTTGCCACATAACTCTCTGTCCACTATAATATTTTCCTAACTTCTTGCTTTGACAGCTTTTTGTACCTCCCTGATTGTTTAGACATAATAATACTGCCATATTATCAGACATCACCTTCACTTTTTCTGTTTTGTAATTTTGTTTGAAAACAATAAACATGCCATAAGCACCACTCTGCACATTTTTATATTTGAGTGTTGTCTTGCAAATTTTCAATCCCATGTGGCTTGAGCAAAATCTTCTCCACACATGGCTCCCCAACCTACTGCACTGGCATCTGTGGTGATTACCACTGGAAATTTTCTAAAAAGGATTTTCCTTTGTCCAGTGTGTCTTGACCACCACTTCAGATCCAGTTTTGCATTCCTGGAAATTAGTATTTTTTGTGATAGGTTGTTTGAATTTTTCTTCCAAAGTGTTAGGAAGTTTGCTTGAAAATGCCTCATATGAAGCTTTGGCCATTGGACTGTCTCTATTGCATATGACATCATTACTAGTATCTTCATACAGTCTTTTGCCGATAGCCAGACCTTTTTCTATGCTTCTGCACATTGCTTCATCATCTTCCTTTTTCTTTCCTGGGATAAAGTTACCTTCATAGCTATTGTGTCTATTACTACACCCAGGTATTTCAATTGACAGACAGCTTTCAATTGGCTATTTTCTTTGTTTATTAGCCATCCATGATTTTGAAGTACTTCTAGTACTCGTAGCATGTGACACTTTGTCTGCCCTTCTGACCTTGCTGCCAGTAGAATGTCGTCCAAACAGGTCCATATATTGTCTTCTTGTCTTAAACTTGCTATTAATACTACCAGTATTTTTGAGAAAGTCCTTGGTGAGGTGACCAGATCGAAAGACAACGCTTTGAACTGGAAGTGTCTTCCCCATATATAAAATCTTAGAAATTGATGATGTTTCCTGTATATGGGAACATGAAGAATAAGCATCTTTTAGATCTACTGATCTTAAAAACATGCCTGGGCCTAATACTGGTAATTTTTTTTTTATCAATTCCATTCTGAAAGATCGGATTTTGATAAACTTGTTAAACCTCCTGAGGTCTAGAATAGTTCTGTAACCACCAGTTCTCTTTGTGACTGCAAAAAAACTTGAATAAAAGCCCTGATATCTCTCTGCTTTTGGTACTTCCATTATCACCTCTTGTTGAATCATTAACTCTAAGCTTGCTTTTAGAGCTAATGCCTCTTCTTTTCTTTTCTCTGCACTTTATTCTGGGGTAGACAATGAGATTTCCCCCCTGACTATTTGGATATGATCTCATCAAGTTTTTTGCTAAATAAGTAATAAGTGAAATGGTGGCATTAATAATTATCCTTTTGCTTGCTCTCTCAGCTAAACTGAGTCTAGGGATGCCTCACAAGTAAACTCAAAAGCTAATTGCATATCTTGTAGTGTTTTTTAATCAATTCTGAACGCTTCAGACCATCTAAAATTTTGCTCCCTAGACTATTATACCACCCTAGCTGTCACAGCAGTAGCCGCTGTCGGTTTCAGTGCTGCCTCCACAATTGCATGTTGATTTTTGAGGCCAACCTCCATCCGCTTCTCCATCTGATCTTCAAACATGTTCACATCTTCAAGGGAAAGTGTGGTCTTTCTGGACAGTCTGGCTATAGCAGAACCTACATGCGGAGCTTCCTCCCACCTTTTAACACCTTCCTGTAAAATTGATAAATTTTGGATAATTTTACCGAGACCAGAAGCCTTTTATCTGAGTGTTTCCACAAAGCTCTAAGCTCTTCTATATGTAAGGATTTATGAATCAGTTTTAGAATCCAGTTTTAGAAGGCTATTTACTAAATCCAGGCTAAAATCCACTTCTGTATGTGAATGTACTGATCCCTCTTCAGATAGGCATAACAGGCATATCTGTAGTGGCAGGCCGTATGCAGAGTTTTCCGATATGTTCTACTGCGCATGCGCAGTAATTCTGTTACGTACTCTACGTTACTTGTTGCAACATAGATTGCGTATACGCAGTCTTAAAGACAGCCCGGCAAGTCTAACTCAGATTCTTCAGACTTTTCACTTAAAGCAGACCTTTACCTTTTTTTTTTTTTTTTTTTTTTTTTTTTTTTTTTTTTTTGAATCTTCTTTAATCACAAATGTTTTAGTTGATGCATTTTTCATTAATTGGACCAACGTCGCCATTTTTGGAGGTTGTTGCTGGGAATCCTTACATTTTTCACTTACAGAACTGCTATATTTTTCTGGTAAATTTAAATCACATAGGGAGCATCTAGAAGTGTGTAGCTTTTTATACTTAGATTTTTTTATTTTTTTTTGCTGGTTTCTGACCTATAATTAAAAAGACTTGCTAACTATACAACCATATATAAACCAAATGACAGATAACAAAATGAGGCTTACCCAGATCTTATTTTAGACTTTTACTCCATATTGTTGCAGCTAGCAAGCAGACACCTGCACCAAACAGCTTCTGTTTGAATAGTCCAGGTTCATGCCTCTTGTGCAGGTGTATTTAAGTGCCTTTTTGGCGCTGCTGTCTGACGTCAGCCCACATTCTCTCCAGATTAACCCAGCTACAACCATATGGCAGCGCTTACTCTAGTGCTGTCTGGCACAGTTAGACGTCACTGCGTTGCCGCCCAGGCAGTAGGGGCGGGCCTACAGTATCAGTGTGGAACGCTGTTTGAGACCGGTCAAGTTTCTCCCCTGTTCAGGACGCGTGCAGCCCCGACAGGGAAGCAGATAAGTCTCAGCAAGAAGGAAAATAATAACATGCACCTACACCTGCTGACTCCAAACAGGAAAAAAAAAAAAAAAAAAAGACACTGGAGGAAGGAGGAAGAGGTGTTTATATACCTCCGGTGTGTCTTTCCTGTTTGACTCCAAGTTGGACAATTAACCCATTAGTCGGTACTGCCATTGTGTAGGCAGAGGAACCTGCAATTCCCTTGCTGAGTGCCAGTCATTGTAAAGGGCTCCTCTAACCCCCCTACATTCCGTACATTAGCCTCTGGTGTGGTTAGCCCCCCCCCCCCTCAATCATTTCTGCATGCAGAATTGCTTTCTGTGCCCTGGACCCTATTTTGAGTATTTGTCATGTGTCTGAATCAGCATCATCAAACTGCATTTGATGCTGAATTCTTAGTACCATGCATGTGCAGCAATTCACAGATGACTTACTTATGTACGTAAGTCAGCAGGATATCTTATGTCTGGATCTGGCCCATTGTTTTTACACTTGAACGCTTGTGGGCAGTTACCTCCCTCCTTCTGTTATCTCCTCCATCACCTATGTATTAATGCCTCAAGGCAACCATCTCTCACTCATTACCTCTAACTGGTGTTCCCTCTTTATGCTACTCCACCCTTTGCTCTCTTTTGGAGGAATGCTCCTTGTTCCTCCACTCCTTCCTCATTATTACTATAGTATTACCTGAATTTTATCCTGTATGTCCATACTATAGATCTGTATTACTTTGTAAAGCACTGCGTGCACCTAGTGGCACCCTTTAAATAAACATTAATAATAATTATTATTAGTAGTAGTAGTAGTAGTATTATTATTATAGAAGCTGATCTGTTTAAAAATGCGCAATTCAAAACATAAAAAATACTTATCAGTTTAGAGTCACCTTTTTTTCCTCTCTAATATTAAACATAATTAATGTACACATTTTCATGAAACCTGTATTTACTTTTTAGCCAGACAACAATCTAAGCAGCAATGGAAAGCTACTGCTGAGTTTCAGCAACAAGCTATTAGTTCCAGTGTCTCCATTATGGTTTGTAATTTCCTATGCAAATATTCAAAACATAAAAGGACAGGATCCAAACCTCCACAAAACTTCTTTATTTTCATTCCCAAGGAATGGAAACAACCACAATTTGAGAGTGCACATTCACACTCTACGACATTCCATTACTGATCAGGACCCTACAGATCCAGACTTCAAAACAGAAAGTTTCTGTCGACGGGGCGGGGTGCATACACATTGTTGGGGTTTAGGAATTTGGGGCCGGATTCACAACACCGGACGTATTGCATATATGTCCAGTGTTTCAAGATATTTGATACTGCGCATGCAGTATCTTTTTTACGTAATCTACGTAACTTTTTGCTACATAGATTGCGTATATGCGTCCGGTGTTGTGAATCCGGGCCTTGAACACTAAGGACTGGATTCACAACAAATATTTTTTTTCCTTACGTGCCTAGTTTTACGATCAGAGGTACTACACATGCATAGTAACTATTTTACGTTATCTATGTAACGTTTCCTTACATAGATTGCGTACATGCGGTCTTTAAAATTGCATGTGTGCAATCTTTGTAAGGAAACGCTACGTAGATAGTGTTGTGAATTCGGTCCTAAGGGCTTAGTTAAGCCCTTATGTTAGGCTGCAGGGAGGGGTAGTCTTAGGAAATGGGGAAGGGATTAGGATAAGGGTAATGGTAGGATAAATACTCACCATTTGGCATGGATAATTTGTTCCAGGGATTCTTGATTGCTTTTCCGCCTCGATGCAGAAGCAATCGATTTTGGAGCAACTTCGGAATTCGCTGGTATAAAACAGCCCTTTAGAAAAAGGGCCAATCGTATTGCCAACCTACACCCTATGTGTACACATCAATATGGGTCATGTCGGAATTATTATGTCAAACTGGCTGATCCAGAGTTAGAAGAAACAGCGAGTAAATGAGAAAATCTGAATTATGGAAAACAATGTTGAACTGCAGAGAAAAGCACATTTAAAATGAGGAAACAGGATTATTTGAGAAGTGATGTTTTGTAGCTTAGCACTAAATTAATGTTGAAAATTAATTTATGTCCCTCACATCACAACATGGTTTGTTCAGGTGCAGGTTTATACCTTTTGTGCAGTTACTCCTAACTCTGGACCTGCCATCAATTTTATTTCCCTTCAGCACTATATGGCTATCTGGTGCCAATTGTGAACTTAGAGTATGCAACCAGACTCACCCCAATAAGTTTACAAAGAAAACTAAAAAAGTTATCTTGCTTTTTAACACTTACCTGCCAGCCTTTATCAGCAGACCTATAGTAAGGATAATGCTTTGTGATATGAGCATAGATACCACTCAATGTGAGCTGTCGATCTTTTGCAAAAGAAATTGCTTGAACGATGAGTTGTGCATATGAATATGGGGGTTTTGATTCATCCTGATGAAACAAAAATGTTACACATTCTTAAAATATCCTCTACATTCTAAAATTCATATGTACCTTCATTTCACAATTTCAGTAAAATTGTACAATATGTACATAACACAGAATCTGATAAACTTTTTTTTTCATCTAAAATAACCATTGCACAAAGATTATAAGAGCAGACATGCTGCTATGTGCTACCTTTAAGCACCTAAAACGCTATTTACAGCATATATAGATTTGGTAGACAAGAAACATTGCCAGTTAGGAATACTTAATGTTTGCAGTGGCATGGTAAGTTGTCCCAGGTTTTACAGAGGGATTTTATAGCTTTGTCCCCGCTTCTTAGATAAGAATATAAAATAAATCTCCAATTATTGGTCATTAAACAGTAAGGTAAAATTATATACAGTGAACATGACATTGTGGAGAGTTTATAGTACCAAGGTTGACTGAGATGGTAAAAAATAATGAGGTTGGATTTATCAACAGTATCCCTGGAAAGAAATCACATTTTTCTGGTCATGTAAAACCAGTAACTCCAGGTAATATGAAAAACTATGTTCCTGCTATTTAAAAAGTTTAGTTCTACATGTTACTTGTATTCTCCATCACATTTCTGAATACTTCATGAATGTCGTTTAGTGCAATGATATATAAACTAGCAATAGATTAGTGCTCAGTTACTACATACAATGTTGGTTATGTGCTGTAGCAGCTGTATTAGAGCATTAAAGAAAAATTTAGAGCATAAGTGCTAAGTTATGCCCTTTTCTCTTTGAAAATGATTTATGCAATGAGCAGAATAAAAAAAAAATATATATATATATACACATATGATTAAAACAGGAGTGCTAATAGCTTATATGGGCTCCATTTTCACAGATTAGTGCAGCATATCGTGGCCTATATTTACAAAAACTTACCCCTCCGGGGTGGTCCAACGCCGGTCAGCGAGCCTTTCGTCAACATCGCTCGGAGATTAAGTCCCAGCTAAAGCACAGTAGCTGCCTTTTGGGAATTGTAACATTTAAATTTGTACCATCCGCATGTAGGTCTGGAAGTCTGCACCCGCCCTCTCTATCAGAGTTTGCTGCAGTTACGCCTCCATAAGTTACGCCTTAAGTCTCCTGTACAGGTCAAAGGTTTGCACGAAAGTCTTTAAACTAGCCCATACTTTATAATTTAAATGCTTCTCCCAGCCCACCTTGAAGAGATTTGGTGGGCAGAAGGGATTGGTCTGCCCTGTCATTATGATCTACTAGCATATGGAAATGCATTCCGTACTCTAGGAGATGCCAGTTGCAGCATCTGGTGCAGATGTTACAGTTATGATTACTTAAGGGGTTTGGATTTGGCCCAATACTCTAACCATAATAATAAGGCAGCAGGCAGTATGCAATAAACAGTACGATTTTACCACTAGTGCAAGCATTTAAAATTAGTGCAACACAATGTCAATTACAGCTGGCAATTTTCTGGCACCCTGGTTTCAGTTGCATAGCAACCTCTATACTGGCACTGTAAGGATCAACCATGTGAGCAGCTATTTGCAGACGAGAAGCTCATAATGATGCATGACCCACAGTACTAAGGTCTGTAAGTTAGGATATATTTTACACAGGCATTGGGTTGTCCTGCTGCAACCTTTTAATGTGACTGTTTTTTAGGAGTGATTTAGAACTCTTTCTGTTCTGCAATGTTCTGAGTGGTAGGAATGATACTGTCCTGATCCAATAAAAGCCCTTGTTTTGATAGTTTAAATAAACATTTCTTGTACACAGTTCAAACATATAAAAATGTGCACAGACATTGTGGTGGTGGTGCTTTGATAATGCTAAAAGAACCCTGCTCAACTCCCTGTCAGCTGCTCAACTACAGGCACTACAAAACAACATTCCTTTGCATGTGATATCAGTCAGGAATTCCAAAAGAAAAAATAATTGAACACAACTGTTTCAAGACCATTTTGTTTGTGTTTGCAAAATCCATATTGCCTATATACTATAGCATTTATCGGTCTGATCTTACTACAACTGAATGATTGGACCGATAATTTCTCTAATATTCAGTCAGCTTTAGATGCAATCCATTAATAGTGTCTAAACTTTATTTAGACTATTTAACTATTTAAACTTTATTTAGTTACATGTGTAAACCATGGTTGCCGACTTTTGGCAGCTTCTCTCCGGGAGATCCCGGAGAGAAGCTTGCGCCGCATGCGGGGGCGGGGCTTAATGGCACGATTTATGCAAAACATGTCATTAGGCTCCACCCCCTGCCTCATACGGCCCCGTTTTTACTTGAAATAGGGGTCGGGACGGGGCTTGATGCCGCAAATTGCGTCATCAAGTCCCTTCCTGTGCCTAGCAACACTAGTATACTAGTGTTGCTAGGCAGGGGGGCAGGACTTGAGGCCGTGGTTTCAGTGAAACCACGGGCCTCAAGTCACTTGCGGGAGATTTGCTGGCTCTCCCGGGATACCGGGAGTGCTGCCCGAATTTCGGGAGTCTCCCGGACATTCCGGGAGAGTCGGCAACCCTGGTGTAAACCAAAATTCTATAACATATTGATGGATCTTTTACTAATAAAACAAAAATTTGGTACATATTATAGAATTATCAGCTGGAAATTAAATAGTGTGGATGCTGTATCAACTTTTTGCAATGCTGACAGAACAACCTAATAGCTCTAGTTCAACAATAGCATCAGTCAGTTTGCACAGCTGATTGAACCACTGCTGTACTGATGCGATAAGGATTACACAACCTGGTTAGAAGATCTGGCTGAGGTTCCACAGGCTATCACACCATTTTGTCATGAGCTGAGAAATTGTCCAAGTGTATACCCAGCTTAAGAGAAATGTGTGCTCTGCATGACTATTGCATATACACACTGTACGATTTTCCTAAACAGCATTGGTTATATAATCGGGTATACTAACCAAACTTGCTTTAACTGATCAGTCTATTAACTGGGCATCTATCAGCTTACAGTTTATTCTTGCAGTGTATGGTACAGTATATGTGCACTTCTCTAAAAGCTGGGTGTCCCACAGTGTGGGAGAGAGGTGCACTGCTTGAGAGACTGTGCCAAAAACATTGCATCTTTGCAGAAGATTACAGGCCCTTCATTTACAAACAGGTTGGCGCCATATTTCTTAAAAGCAACAGAGGTGGGCGAGATTAATAGAGCTACTGGTGTATGGTTATATAAGAAAATATTAAATAAATCACCCCAAAAAAATGAATACATTTCTAGGTTACATAGTTGATGAGGTTGGAAAAAAAAAAAAAAAAAAAAGACTCCAGTCCATCAAGTTTAACCTATTATTGATTTCCTGCAATTCCTATATTTATAATTGAAATTGATCCAACCCTCCCAGGCAGTGAATTCCATTGAAACACTTAATTATGGATTGACTTTAATATGTCCGTAATTTATGTTTAATAAAGATTGACACCTATGTTAGCTTTCAAAAACATATGAATGGAAACATAAGTAAAGTTATACTCAACTATAACTATCTTGTTGAAGCTAATATATAATCCTGGTTTTGACTGTATATTTGAATTGCATTTTACATCTGAAACTCAAATCAATCTTCTAATAAACATCATTTGTGCTTTGGAGCCCCATCAAACACATCAGACCTCTACTTATCTACCTTTAATAAGACCTTATTTCACTTTTTTTTTTCTAAACATAAAAATAACAAATCCCTTAGATTAGTTTTAATAATACACACCTTGGGGCTGTCTCCTCCAGATGCTTCCACTTGTTGCTCTGTTGCAGCCTTGGCTGCACACTCTGCTGCCAACTTAAGTTCTGAAGCAATATTATGGATGAAGTGTAAACCTGATGATCCAGCTCCTCGAGGACTGGTAGGACATGAGTTTGGAACACTAGAAATGGAAAAATGACATTTAGTAAGAAGCTAAGAGGCCAAAAAAGCTCTGAAAGAACCAGGTTCAGTATTGTATGCTCATATTAAATATCTACTAATGATAAATGTATAATTATCTTTAATCTACTAAAGCTTCACAGTGGAGGTTGAAAGGAACTTGTGCTGAACTGTCCTCCCGATGTTTACAATTCCCACAGGGGATCTCTCAATAGATAAAAGACAAACATACCAGTTGTGCAGCACTTCAACAGTGCATAAGTAACACCATATACATATACTTGACTGAAGTCTTGGTTAAACAGCAATATGGGAATATAAGGGAAAGCTGTTGTTCCAGTCGAAGGAGCTCTTTCCTTTTCCACATACTTCTGATGAAACCGCACATGGAGGTCAAGAAACACGTCAAGGAAATCAACACAAGGGAATCATTTGCTTTGCTTAGTGTGCAATATATTTCATATTTCAGCTTGAGACTTTTGGCACCACCACCAAGCATCTGAAATTGTTCCATATAGATTTGCGTGTGGGAGACTTTACAGACTGCTGACAGAGAGTGGAA
Organism: Limnodynastes dumerilii; assembly: GCA_011038615.1. NCBI lineage: Eukaryota > Metazoa > Chordata > Amphibia > Anura > Limnodynastidae > Limnodynastes > Limnodynastes dumerilii. The sequence goes on from WWET01005744.1 coordinate 14,514, forward strand.
CCCTAACCCCAGACAGCCAAACTGAGCGTGACTGTGTTATCTGTATCGTACTTATTCTAGACTGAACCTCAATAGGTCTAAAACACTGACCTCAAACTTAAAAATCCTGCAGGTTTATAATTACTGAGAAATCGAGAATACTTACTCTAAGCAATATATATAAGTGTGAGTAAGCTATTTATTCAATCCAATTTGTTTTTCACATAATATGAATTTAAAACAAGTGTTTTTCAAGTTTCCTTATAGTACATCTCAGTTATGGAATCATTATTGTTACTGAGTGACTGATGCTTTTCTCTATCCATTTGAACTCCTTATGGAAAGACTGAAAATCTGATAGATTAAATTTCAATGCAACTTATTGGAGTTCATTATCTAGACCTCTAAAAGATTGATGTTGAATGCCTATATCTATATTTCCACATAGTGTTACCCTAAACTTTCACTACTACATTTTTAATAATTTAATAAAAGTAGGTCATCTCCTTTTTATTGTCAGTGGAGAAAAAAAAAAAAAGGATAGAAACTTAAAGAACTAACTCAACTGGAAAAAGGACAGCTTATATTACAGTACTGTTATTTAACAAAGAGTTCAAAGTGTGAGTATATAGTGCTACTTAAGCACTGTCAAAGTGTTTTACACACTGCATGAGGGGTTGTGTCAGTGTTTTTCATTCATCTATTTAAAGATCACTTGGCAGAATTGTAAACATCAGGACAGTTCAGCCTGATAGCCTGAGATACAATCTGTGAGTGTAATATACATTTGTGCAATTTTTTTTCTCTATTTGTTGGTAGCTTTGCCTGTCATTCAGCTAGGCATCGAGGGGCAATGGTGGTAAACCCTTCTCACGATTCCAGCAGCGAAACGCAGGGAGCGCAGGCAGTACGCATCAAAAATCTTTTCAGTCAATGCAAGATTAATGGTTACAAACGGCATTATATATTTTTTCAGATTATTAGATTCTGGTCATTATTAGGCATTATCTGCAACACTGTCTTTATTTAAATTAGAAGTGGATTAAATGCAAACAAACCCATTATCTTTTATTGCCACAATATTATTTTGCATCCTCTGCATTATGCATTTATTATTTTTCTGGTTCCAAAATGTAGTTTAATAATGTGTAAAGGTGTGGATGAAATTCAGATTCAATTTTGTTGCCAAGTCCAAATTTTTGCTTTCAGCAGTCAATAGCAGTTGGGGAGAGCACAATAAAGCCAGTCACAGTAATGACACTTTTAAACAACCAATTTCTATTTGCAACATTCTGTAAAATTAATAAAATATCATAGAAACATAGAAAGTGATGGCAGATAAGAGCCACATGGTTCATCTAGTCTGCCCAGTTGTTTATTTAAAACTAAACTGACCCTAAACTCTATTAACCCTCAATTTAGTTTGAGATTTAGGCTATCCTTATATTTATCCCAAGCATGTTTAAACTTTGCTACTGTGTTAGCCTCAACCACCTCAGATGGGAGGCTATTCCACTTATATATCACCCTTTCAGTGAAGTAATTTTTCCACACATTTCCTCTGATTCTACCACACTGCAGTTTATATTCATGCCCTCATGTTCTATTACACCTTTCCCTTTGGAAAATGCCACCCTCCTCTAACCGGTCACAACCCTTGATATATTTAAAAGCTGCTATTATATCCCCCTCTCCATTATATGTTCCAAGCTATACATGTTTAGTTCCTCTAGCCTTTCTTGGTATGATTTGTGACACGTGCCATGAACCATTTTAGTTGTTCTTCTTTGCACAGTCTCTAATGTATTTATGTCTTTCTGGATGGAGATATAGCCTCCAGAACTGAACACAGTATTCTAGGTGAGGTTGTACCAACAATCTATAAAGGGGCATCACTACTTTCCTCTTTTTGCTACTAATTCCTCTCCCTATGCAGCCAAGCATCTAACTTGCCTTTCTCATTGCATTGTTACACTGCTTGGCTACCTTTAAGTCGCATGAAATAATGACTCCTAGATCCCTTTGCTCCTCAGTAGTTTCTAATGTAGTGCCATTAATGATATATTGAGCTTTTTTGGGTGCCCCAGGTGCATGATTTAGCATTTTTTGCCATTAAACAGCAGTTGCCACACTCTTGACCATTCCTCCAGTCTACTGAGATCATCCCACATTTTGTATACCCCTCCTGGCTTGTCTACCCTGTTACATATCTTTCTGTCACCTGCTAAAAGGCATATTTTCCCCTTGCTACCACATGCAATATCACCTATAAAGATATTAAGTAGCAATGGTCCAAGTACAAAACCCTGGGGTACTCCAGTAGTCTACAGCTCCCCCTTTATCTAATAATTTACTGACCCAGTCAAAACGCTATATTATTACCTGTTAATATGGTTTCCTAGACTCCTCCACGGCAGCATACACAATGGGTTAACTCCCCCTTCTGAACCAGGGCAGGACCAAAAGAAGACACGGAGGTATATAACGTGTGCACTTCCTCCTTCCTGTGTCTTCCATTCTTGCTCAGCTCATGCAAAAAAATAAGCTTATAATGCATTAATACAAACATAGGGCCGGGTATTCCCTGTATGCTGCCGTGGAGGAGTCTAGGAAACCATATTAACAGGTAATAATATAGCGTTTCCTCTTCCTCCCCCGGCAGCATACACAATGGGTCATACCTCAGCACTTTATCATTGGGAGGGTACAATAAAAAATAACATCAGTAACAATATATCTATTAATGCATAGACATAAGTACATATATATATATTTTTTCATTTTATAACACCACAGCACTCAATACTCTTCTACCGAATCTAGCATCGGCTGAACTGAAGCAAATAATTCTGTAATGCTTTGTGAATGTATGCGGGGAGGACCAACCCGCTGCTTTGCACAGTTCCTCAATGGAGGCTGATTCTCTCAGCCCACGATGTTGCCACCGACCTTGTCTTGTGGGCCTTCAAAGACACTGGTGGTTCTAAGCTTCTCTCCTTATAGGCTTGTGAGATACAAGTCCTTATCCACCTAGCAATAGATGCCTTGGACGCAGGACCTCCTTTGTTCTTTCCCTCTATTAGAACTAGCAGTTGCTTTGAAATAGATGCCCGCAGGACCTCCTTTGTTCTTTCCCTCTATTAGAACTAGCAGTTGCTTCGATGTCCTGAATGACCTTGTGCGTTGCAGGTAAATATGTAAAGTCCTTACCATGTCAAGCGTATTTAATCTTTTCTCTTTTCTTTTTCTAGGATCAGGACATAAAGATGGTAATAC
>WWET01005744.1:19045-30529 GCA_011038615.1 Limnodynastes dumerilii
TCGGTTGTTATTACCACTTGCTGTGAGCCTTGGAAATATCTTCCCTGCTGTAATCTGTGCTCGTCGAGCCACCAATCCAGGCTTAATCTTACCTGATGGGAGAGGCCTAGAAGTTGATCCAGATGATCTGGATTTTTGTCCCACTGTTTTAACAATGTTTCCTGAAGTGGTCTCATGTGGAATCTTGCCCATTCCAATGTGTCTATAGCTGCCGCCATTAGTCCTAAAACTTGCATGCAGTCTCTTACTGTTATTACGGAAAAATACCTTATTCTTCTTACATGCTGCAGCAGTTTCAGTCTTCTTTTTGTAGTTAATGACACAGACATTCTCATAGTATCTATGGTTGTTCCTAGATAGTCCAATCTGTGTGTTGGAACTAGATGGCTCTTCTTTTCGTTTATTAACCATCCATGAACCTTTAAAACCTGCAATACCCTTAGGGTGTGCTGGTTTGCTTCTTCTACTGACTTTGCTGTGATTAGTATGTCGTCTAAATAAGGAAAGAGAGCAATTCCTTCTTGACGAAGCCTTGCAATCACCACTACCAAGACCTTTGTGAACGTCCTTGGTGACGTGGCCAGTCCGAATGGGAGAGCCACAAATTGATAGTGCTGGCCGCACACCATGAATCGCAGGTACTTGTGGTGTGGTTCGTAAATTGGGACATGTAAATACGCGTCCTTCAAATCTATTGACGTGAGGAACATAGCTTCTCTTAGATGGGGCAGGATAGATCTTATTGACTCCATCTTGAAAGGTCTCACCAATATGGATTCGTTCAATCTTCTGAGGTCCAGGATTGTCCGGAAACCTCCCGTCACCTTGCGCACAATAAAGAACCTGGAGTAGAAGCCTTGATACCTCTGACCCTTGGGGACCTTCGTTATAACCTTCTGAGAAAGAAGTTCTTCTAGGCTGCTCACCAAGGCTCTCCTTTTCTCTGGGTTGACTGGTAATGTTGAGGCTAGAAACTGATGTCTTGGTGCTCTCCTTATAAACTCTAGTTTGTAACCTCTCTGTACAATATCGTTCACCCATTTGTCTGAAGAATTCTGAATCCATATCTTCGAATACCTTAGTAGTCTGCGCCCTACTGTGCCGTTCCTCTCGTCCTGGTCGGCGTAATTGGAAGAATTGTTTAAAAGAAGTTCTCGTGTCTTTTCCTCTTTGGCCACGAAAAAAGAATCTGTTGTTTGAGCTTTGGCCTCTTCTATAGCCCCTGCCAGGTCTATAACTTCCTTGAAGTCAGTACCTGGTTGTCTGTATCTTCTAATATCGAATAGTTTCCTGGCTGCTTTATCCTGTGGCAGCCATGATGATTTCCCACCAGATGACTTGGTGATAATCTCTAACTCTCTAACCTGGCACCAAACAAATACTCACCCTGGAAGGGAAGTGATAGTAGTTTATTTTTGGACTGAATGTCCGCCTGCCATGGTCTGAGCCATAAGGCTCTCCTTGTTACTGCCGCTGTTGCTGCTGACCTGGCCGCAAACCTCACTGAGTCCAGTGAAGCTTCGCACATGAACTCAATTGCCAGTTGCATCTCTTGAATATTTTTTAGAAGCTCTGATCTTTTTACTCCATCCAGAACGTTCGCTTCTAATCCATTGCACCATCCCCTGAGGATTCTGCCTGTAACTGCTGTTGCTGCGGCTGGTTTGAATGCAGCTCCTGCTATAGCGTGCTGTTTCTTTAAACCGACCTCCATTCTTTTATCCATGCTGTCTCTAAACGCCGCCGCGTCCTCTAAAGGCAATGTTGTCTTCTTGGATATTCTTGCCACCGCCGCATCCACCTTAGGCGGTTCTTCCCAGAATTTAATGTCCTCCTGCTTAAAAGGATACATCTTTGTCATCCTATTAGTAGCCGCTGCTCTTTTCTCTGGGTGCTTCCATTCGCCAATAACCATATCCTTTAATACTCTTGACAGCGGAAATTCTTTTGCTTTTTTGTTCCCTCTTCAAACAGCAAATCTTGCATCTGCATCTCCTCCTTGGACTCTTCAATATTAAGAGATTTGTGAATTAATTTTAACAGGTTATTGACCAAATCTGGATTAAATGAAGCCTCTGCTTGGCCCATTTGCTGCTCATCTTCTGAGGCCTCAGCACCTGCCTCTGGAGCTAACTGCTCTTCTGCCTCAGACTCCTCTGAATTGTCACTAATTAGAGCCATTGGCCTTTTAAAAGCCATTTTTTGTAAATCCTCCTTTGTGACAAATCTTTTAGCCAAAGAGTCTTCCAGCATTTTAACTAAATTCGCCATCTGTGGTGAAGGCTGTTGTTTTTCTGCTGATACACATTCTTTACATAAAGACTCCTTGCTCCCTTCACTTAGCAGTTTATCACATAAGGTGCACCGAGAAGACCTTGCTTTCTTGTGCTTGCTTCTCAATTCATGCCTTTCTTTACTTGTCTCAGACCTAAAATTGTTAAAAGTACTTACTAACTAAACTTTCTTAAACATATTGCAACTTAAAAATCATAGTGATAGCGCTTACCCAGACTGTCTGGCTTGAGACTGTTTTTCTCTCTCTTCAGTATTCATAACTGCAGCTTGCTCCAACATGTAGCAGAGTACTGGCGCCAAACAATCCTTTTAAACTTCCCAGCTGATTAATAAACGTGGCCAGTGACGTCAATCCGCCCGCTTTCAACACGGATAAACCCGGGCTTCACAAAAATGGCCGCCGAAGCACTTCCTCTAGTGCTGGCATGACTCAGGCTGCTGACGTCGTTTCCGCGGGCATAACGGCAGTGCTCCACCAACACTGCGGGCCGGTCTCCCCACCCTTCCTGATCCTGACTGCCAGAGGCACGGACCGGGAACATGCCGCCGCGCGGCTCGCAGGTAAGCGCTATATTTAAAAATATAAAACCTAGGAACTCCCTGCCTAGCCACACTAACGCTACCCTGGCTCAGAGCAGGAAGAAAAAAAAGACACAGGAAGGAGGAAGTGCACACATTATATACCTCCGTGTCTTCTTTTGGTCCTGCCTTGGTTCAGAAGGGGGAGTTAACCCATTGTGTATGCTGCCGGGGGAGGAAGAGGAAATATTCAATAAGATTTGCTTGACATGATCTTTCCCCGGTGAATTCATGCTGCTTGGGATTCTGTAAGTTACTGGATTTAAGATACTGTACAATTTGTTCCTTTAACAGTGTTTCCATCAGTTTCCCTACTACTGATGTTAGACTCACTGGTCGGTAGTTTGACGCTTCTTCCCTACTTCCACTTTTATGCAGAGGGATGACATTTGCTATTTTCCAGTCCTCTGGAATCACCCCAGTTATTAGTGACTGATTGAATAATTCAGTTAATGGTTTTGTCAACATCCCTCTAAGCTCTTTTAGTATCCTCAGATGTATCCTATCTGGTCCCACTGTCCACTTTCAGCTTTGAAAGTTATTTAATACCCGCTCCTCAGTGAAAGCAGTAGTAGTAATTGCCCCCATTGTATTAATACAGAAATTGTATATAGTCGGAGCGCCACTGGGACCAAACCCATATATATTACTTAACACATAAATATATAAGCATTTATTAATAAATCAAAGAAATCATAATTAAAATGGCTCGCAGACCATAAATAGAGAGACCATCCGGCCTGTCCTCTTCTAGTCTGGGTATAGCCGTTTAATACTTTAAAACATAATGTAAAAACCAGTGAAAGTGACCGACAATACTTTTTATACAATATATATGAAATTATATCAACATTATGTACTGGCCTATTAATAGCCTTCCCATTTAAAAGTGGTCCCTTCCCTTCTCTTTCTTTTGTGAATACTGAACAGAAATACTTAAGATGATCTGCCATAGCCCTTTCTCCCTCAACAAGAATCCCAGGCTCCGTTTTGAGACTTACTATACCCTCTTATTTTTTCATCTTTCATTTATATACCTAAAAAAGCTTTTATCCCCTTTTCATACCAAGTGGGCCAATTTTTCCTAAGTTTGCGCCTTTGCTGCCCTGATAACTTTTTTTAGCCTCCTTCTGTTTTGCAAAATACTCCTCCTGTCATCATTATTTATTTAGTTTGCTTATAATTATGAAAGGCCATCTTTTTTGCTTTCACTATAGTTGCTACCTCTTTTGCAAACCACATTGGCTTTCTTTTTCTGGGGTTTTGCCTAATCTTTCTTATACAAAAGGTCTGTTGCTGCCAATAATTCATTTTTTAAAGAAGTTGTTCGGCGGGCACCCTCAGTGCACGAGTAGACCTTTACTGGAGACCGGACCAGACTCCCACACCTCAGCCTATAGCACAGAGAGGGTAAGATACAGGCAAAGGAATACGCGAAGCCTGGCCGTGAGGCTGGTAATGTCAATCAGGGTCAGACCTCCTGTGGACTAGCTTAGGGCGGTGCTGTGGTTAGCTGCACATATCATTAGAGCACTGCATATAGTGCATCATTGCTCTGCTGAGTATCAGTATTTTTTATGCTTGTGTTGCCATCTATCTGACAAGTTTATATTTCTGTTATAACTAATTTATTAGTGTTACCTTTTGTAAAGGTACCTTGAATGGGGTTTTCTATATTTTGCTTTAACAACTAACTGGATTTAATAAAATTAATTCTTTATTGGCACTTTACAAGGACTGAATTTATTCTTTTGTTGGAATTTAATCTATACCAGGAGTGTGGTTTCTGTGCACCATGTTAAACAGCCCCTGGAGCCCTGTCTATGGGGTTCAAGTGTTTGTTGTTCCTATCTGTTTATTTTGGACTGTATGGCCAGCACCCCTGATTGTAGGGTTAACCACTCCATTTAATATATTCTGGTGCTGCATATATCCTTTACTATTTTTTAAATTTCCCCACTGCTCCTGTACCCCTTTCACGTGCCTCCACTCTGTCAAAGAATCACTTATGCATTTCCTTATTTCCACAAAATCTGCCTTCCTAAAGTCTAGCCCCCTTTTATTAAATCCAATGTGTTGCATGTGTCTCTCTCAGTCATTATACTAAACCATACTGCTGGATGATCACTGGATCCTAGGTTCTCACCCACACTTACATCTGAGATTCTATCACCATTTGTAAGTACCAAATCTAAGATGACCTGTTTGCAAGTGGGCTCGCTTAAGGGACACTACCTGTAATATATTTAAAATGTCCACACTTCTAGTGGAGCCTGCTGAAGACTCACCACAGTTTACATCAGGTAGATTAAAATCACCCATGATTATTAACTCTCCTTTTAATGCCATTTTAGTAATGTAGTAATGAACGTTGTTCATTTCCTGCTCTTGCCCTGGTGGCCTATATATCACTCCAGTACAAAGAATAATCCCTGGGTTTCTATGGTTACCCAAAGTGCCCCAGTTTTCCAGTGCTCCCTATTAAATTTGAATTTAACCCTTCCTTAACATACATTAATATGCCTCCTCCAATTTTTCCTACTCAATCCTCCCTAAATAAATTATATAGCTAAGTCCAAGTCATGACTTTCATTGCACCATGATTCTGGGATTCCCACAATATCCAGATTATCCTTGACATTTTTGCTATAAATTCAGGGATTTTATTTCCTAAGCTCCTAGCATTTGCACACATTGGGGTAGATCCAGAGCTATGTGCGCTAGTGATTTTACGCTAGCTGCTAGCGTAAAAGCGCCCATTAGTACTTATTGCACATGCGTACGGTAGATGTTATGCATCATAAATCAGCGTATGGGGTAGTCATGTATCTTCAGTGCAACTACATATGAAGGGGCATGCCAGCCATACGACACCTGTAATTACGCTTCAGAGGCAGGGTAGGAATTTAAATCTTACAGTATGGGCGTGCTTAGGCTCGTAAATACGTGCTGCCTATAAGCACGTCAGTAATTACGCTGTGTAAAGTTAAGGTAGGGTTCGGGAAGCATAAAACGGCCAAGTAAGTACATGCAAGGGGAGTGCCAAGTGGAGTGCATAGTTATTACGCTAGCGTACATACACTACGTTAGGAAACGTAGACGTTACGGAACGTAACTCTGGATCTGGCCCATAGCTCTGAGAGGCTGCATTGTGAATCTCTTATTATTCCGTTTATTGTTATTGCTAGATATGTTTAAATGGCTTTTTATGTTATCTTTTCCATTAGTTGCTGAGGCTATATTATCTGTCATTATTGACTGGCAACACAACACTTCTTGGTTGGGCGAGCATCTATTTTTAATATTTGTATCACTGCCCCCCTCTCCTAGTTTAAATGTTTTCTAATAAAGCATTCAAAGTTCTCACTTATAATATCTGTTCCCACAGAAGATGCATGCAAGCCATCCTTTTTATAAAAGTTTCTGTTTTGCCAGATGGCATGGCTGTTTTATGAACCCAAATCCTTCCTCATGACACCACTTCCTAAACAACAGATTGAAATCGTGAATGTGCATCATTCTACCTTCTTCAAATCTGTGTACTGGCAGCACTTCAGTAAACAGCTTAAGAGCAGTTCCCAACTTTCCAAATTCATCTTTAACAGCCACAACTCCAGCATTGGCCAAGTCATTTGTCCCAAGGTAGATAATGACATCAACCTCCCTTTCCTTGCTCACTGTCTTTAGAATATTTAAAATGTGCTTTTATCCCATGGAGCTGTAGCTCCAGGAATCACCTGATTCCTAATTTCAGAACCTCTTTCTAGTAGAATACCCCTAACAACAGAATCCCCAACAAGAAGTGCAGTCTTTCTCAGGGATTCCCTTTTCTCGCCATCAGGTTCCCTTAACACCTCATGCTCTACATTACCTGTTATAATGCACTCCTGGTCTCCAAGTGCTGCATATGAATTTTGCAAGGGCACAGCTTGTGCAATGTGTCCTTGAACAACTGGAACCTTTTTACCAGCATTCTTCACCTAGTACTTCTCCTGGGAATTCTCTGAGGCAATGGTGGCATCAAAGATACAGACATCATGCATGTCTTGCCATGCATTTTAGCTAACTCATCCCGCAAAAAAGACATTTTCTGATAAATTGGACAACACCGGAGTTACCCAATTGTTTCACGCAAAACAAAAGCATTACAACCAATGGACAAGATGCAATGGACAAGATCAGACATTCTAAAAGGTTTATTCCTATTAAAAATCTGAAAACTTTACTACAATAATAATTTACACAAATAATTTAAATGGGCCCAAATCCAACCCAAATCCAAAATGCTTTCAAAATCAATGCTGCCAAAACCAGGCTATGAAAACCAGCGTTGTGAGTCCCCACTGTGATGTTTCACATCTCCGAGGACTTAGGGAAAAGGTAGGGGTTTTTTTTTACTGACCTAATGGAGCACCTTATTCGGTGCATGAGCAAGCGATATCCCAGCCAGTTTGAACGGCCCTTTCAAAATAGGGCCGTTTGCTATGGGTACCTACAGCCGAAAACCAGGCAGGTTACACTTTTGCAGGTTTAAACTATACCCCTTTAAATAACACACAATAAACTAATCAATTACCACAGCCAAAGCAATTAGCACAGCTGACTAATTAACTAAGAGAAATAAAAAAACTTTTAAACAATAATATGCAACAATCTTAATCTAAAGCACAAGAACACAATTAAATACATTAAATTAAAGTTAAATACAAAAGAAAAACAATACTTTACAACTGCACAGTTGATGTGTTACACTAGGCCTACTAAAATGTGGTTACCTGTGGAAAAATTGTAAATTTTGATGAAAACTCCAATTACAACTCCAAAACGCATTCAAAATCAATGCTTCCAAAACCAGGCTATGAAAACCAAGCAGGTTACACCTTATCAGTTCAAAGCTCTAAAAATAAAGACTTTAGAACAGTGACATTTTCTATAAACCATTTATTTACAGTTTACGTGTGTTTAATAGTTTTAGGTTTTCTTTGACCTTCTCTAGAACCATAATATCCAGTAATATGATGACAGTTGTATGGCTTAATCTCACCATAAACTGATGAGTGGTAAATAATGGAACATATTTTTAAACACAAACACACATACTTATACTATATATTTGTTGCTTTTCTTGTGACAGATCTATTTGATATTTTTAAGATTTTCAAGGACACTGCAGCTCCCAATATTTTCTGGTTTGTTTGATGTGCATTTACTTTTAACTTACCAAGTACTTTAATGTATATCTACTCGGCTTCAAACAGAAGGAAAGAACTCATTTGATGTCCCCTCTGAGATGTCGACGATATTATTACCATATATTAGTGGACATCCCCATAAACCATATTTTGTCAAATAAATATAAAACTTATTTCTGTATAATGAGATATTTAGTATGTAAGGTACACACTAATCTAATTATATCTCAGATGCTCAGAAAATGTTTTTCCAAAATCCCTTTTCTTAACCTACATGTTTTCTCCATTGATGGATGTAAAACAGAAGTAAAATACTTCTAGTTTACATTAATTAGAAAATTCTTTAAAAAATTGTCAGTGGCAAATAGAGGTATCATTTTGTTTTGCACCTCTCCCAAATGCCATAAAAATAACTATAAACCAGATATGAACTATAAAAATAACTATAAACATCACAACAGCTGACTTACGCATACAACATCCTACTGCAAACGCGCTAACTACATAGTTACGAAGTATGACCGATGGAGCATTCTGATATGTACGCGATATGTACATTTCCGATGGTGGGGCAAGAATGGGCTCATGCAAATCATTAGTAGGTTATTGTCTAAGCCCTTGTGATCCTGCAATCCATACGAGATCCTTCTGCATGCGGAAAACTATAGATTATTGTCTATTGATAATTGCAGTACTTTCGGAAACCACGGCCTCCTGGGCCAGAAAGGTAGAATTGTTATTACTGTACTGCCCTTGTTCTCTATTTTCAGCAGAACTCGTGGTATCATGGTGACAGGTGGGAATACATAAGCAATGTTGAAGTCCCATGGAACTCCCAACGCATCTATTGCAAGTGCTTTGGGATCTTTGTACCTGGAGAAATATGTTCTCACTTGATTGTTTTGAGAGTAGGCCATCAGATCTATTTGCGGCTCTCCCCATTTGCTTACTAAGTGCATAAACACTTCCTTGTTCAGCTGCCATTCTGATTGGTTGATTGTATGACGGCTTAGAAAATCCGCTTGTACATTGTCTTTGCCTGCTATGTATGTTGCTTTGATGTCTATCAGATGTTTCTCCGCCCATGTCATCAATTGATTTGTTTCGAAGGCAAGTGCGGAGCTTCTTGTCCCCCCTTGCCTGTTTATATATGCGACAACTGATTTGTTGTCTGTCTGAATGGTAACCGAATGACCTTCCACTGTGGTTTGTAGGTGTTTGAGGGCTTGACAAACTGCCTTCATCTCTTTGACATTGGAGTGTTCTGGAAGTACTCTCCTGGGCCAAGATCCTTGAAGTAGTGTCTGATTGCATACGGCACCCCAACCTAAGTCGCTTGCGTCCGTTGTGACTATTACCGGTAACATTTGTCGGAAAGACTTGCCTGCTGCTAGTCTTTTTTTGTTTCTCCACCAGTTGAGTGATTCCCTGACCTTTGATGATAATACTATTTTTTGCCTGTGGTCCTTGGGATTCTTGTTCCACTGGCGTAGGTAGCAATTTTGTAGTGGTCGCATATGCGCTCTTGCCCAGGGTATTACATCTAAGGCTGCCGACATTAGCCCCAACACTCTTGTGCAGTGTTCCGCTCGAACTTGCCTTTTTGTCTGCAAATTTGATACCTGGAAGATAAGTTTCTTTATTCTTTCCTCTGTCAAGCTTGCTGTCATCAAGTCCGTGTTTATTTGTACCCCTAAGTACTTTATAACAGTGGTAGGAGTGAGGTGACTCTTTTCCACGTTTATGAGCCATCCGTGAAGTCTCAGGGTGTGAATAACTGTGTCCGTAAAACGTTGGGCTTGTGCCTGAGAATCTGCCGTTATCAAAAGATCGTCGAGATAAGGCCAAATTGGTATGCCTTTTAATCTCAGGATTTCTATTAGGACTATCAGAATCTTTGAAAAAGTCCTTGGGGATGTGGCCAGACCGAAGGGGAGAGCTACAAACTGGAAGTGTCTTCCGAAGATCATGAACCGTAGATATTTCCAGTGACTTGCTAGGATTGGGATATGTAGGTAAGGGAAGCGTAGATCGATGGTTGTCATGAACGCGCCCTGCCGAAGATTCATTAGTACTGAACTCACCGACTCCATTTTGAAAGATTGAACCTTTAAGAATGTATTCAGACCCCGAAGGTCAGGTCCTGTACGATAACCTCCGTTTGCTTTTTTTACTATGAAGAAGCGGGAGTAGACCCCCTGAAATCTTTCTTGCAAAGGAACTTCTACTACAACTTGTTGTTTTATCATATTCAATAGGCTGTCTTTCAGAGCCAGATATTCTTCTCTGAGCTGTGGAGTTGGTGAATCTATGAAACATGAAGTCGGTTGTACCACGAACTCTATCTTGTATCCTTGTAAAATTATGTCCAGAACCCATTTGTCCTTGACAGAGTTCTCCCAGATTTTGTAAAACCTCGCAAGTCTTCCTCCAACTGTGTCCCTCGGTCTGGCCACCAGGGCATCATTGTGACATGTATCTAAGGGTAGATCTAATGTCCTTACCCCTTTGGCCGCGAAAATTAGATCTGGAGCCGAATTGTTGCCCTCTTCGGTAGACTCTGCCTGGACGGTATTGCTTTGCTTCCCTGTATTCAGAAAAGCTTCCTCTAGCTGGTCTATTCTGGTAGGATCTTTTAGGTTTTTCTTGGGGAAGCCAAGTAGATTTTCCTCCAGATGATTTAGAAATTATATCGTCCAGGTTAGCGCCAAACAGGAAGTCTCCAAGGAATGGTAGTGCCAGCAGCTTATTCTTTGACTGTGTATCAGCCAGCCATGGCTTCAGCCACAAGGCCCTTCTCACTACTGCCGATGTTGCTCCTGCCCTGGCTGCTATCTTAATTGAGTCCACTGAAGCTTGACACAAAAATTCCACCGCCAGCTGAATGTTCTGAACTTGACTTAGTAGTTCCTCTCTTCTGACTCCCTCCAGGATGTCTGACTCTAGTGAACCACACCAACTCCTTACTACTCTTGATGTGATGGCAGTTGCTGCTGCTGTTTTTAAAGATGCTCCCGACAGAGAATGTTGCTTACGCAGACCCACCTCCATCTTCTTTTCCATTGCATCCCTGAACGCTGAAACATCGTCCAATGGCAGAGTTGTCTTTTTTGATAGTCTCGCAACTGCCGGATCCACTTTCGGGGAGTCTTCCCATTTCCTTGTGTCTTCAGGGGAAAAGGGATAAATTTTGCTCATTCTGTTAGTAGAAGATAGCCGTTTGTCCGGTTGTTTCCATTCTTCTATTACCATTTGTTTAAGTGCTTGTGACAAGGGGAAAACTCTAACTTTTTTCTTTGACTCTTCAAATAACAATTCTTTTAAGTTAGACTCCTGCTTTTCTTCCTCTAATTTTAAAGATTTGTAGATTAATTTTAACAAGCTGTCTACTAGCTCTGTATCAACGTTGTCTTCCTGA
>WWET01005744.1:57170-73245 GCA_011038615.1 Limnodynastes dumerilii
AGATAGCAAGCAACAACAAAAAAAACAAATACCAAAATGGTCAACTTCCAACTCACACCAACTCCTCCACGACTGCAGAATGTAACCTGGCCAAATGGCTGGTCACCCGCCCCGGGCAAACTCAGCGACCGCTAAACTGAACGGCCCTCCAAAAAGTTACATCTGAATTGCCACATTGGTACAACAAAAGACAAACAATAGCTTGCTAACAGCTTCCGCCACCGATCGGAGCATCCAATCCCACCACCATCAAAACCAAAGCCCTCCTAATATCCCCCACAAAAATCTCCATACCTACCTCCGATAGGTGTACACCGTCAGGCCTTTACATTTCTAGGTTACCGTATTTAATATCCTGGTGATGAATCACAAAACCACCTCTTTCCAAAAGAAAAACTTTTAAGGCACGATTGACCTTCCTTCTCACCGTGTCCATCGCCAACCCGTTGTTGGAATAGCGCCAATACCCACCGAGGGACAATATCCAACCAGGCTATTGTCATCTCTGGCCAGCGCTCCAACGCCTGGAGAATATCATGTTGAATTCTCCAGATCAATTCAAGAAGGGGGCAGAGACCTAGGTCATTCCCCCCCAGGTGAATACTGAGGACATCCGACACACCGATACGAAGGATTTAGGACGATATGACTGACATGAAGGAAGCCCAAATTATACCCCGGAAGCCAGCCCAGCTGACAGAAACATTGGGCAAATTAAATAACCCGTGGGAGTGCCCAGCGGCCCAAAAGACAAAGGAATGGCCGAAAGTCAACACCTTCAGTACACCAGCGGACTAAGCTGAAGGGCAAAGAATGTGAGAGACGATTAGAAACCATCCACAACACACCTAAGGAGAGCAACCAGTTACCATATAACACGTCCTGACTTAAAAAGGAAAGAGAGATAGAGAGAGAAGCTGAGAAGCCCTGGGTGAAGGTAAAAACTGTTCCAGCTCTGTGGGGATCTTTTATAACAGGGGAACTACTTGTTGCCCCAGGCCGGGGGAAAAAATCCCTTCACGCCCCCGTAATAACAGCAAGCAGTCCAGCTAATCCGGACCTGTCCACCGCCACAGCAGAGTGAAGAGAAAGGAAAAACTAACTACACCAGATCACCGCCACGATGAGGTCCGGTGAGGTGTGGCCTGATATAGCCCTTGTAGGCCATGGAACGCCAGCAAACCAAATTTCTGAATTGCCGGAATCGATGCTCCTTCCACTGCAGCAGAAGTGGCTGCACCGATCCTGAACAAATTAGTTCCAAAATCGCCAGCCCTGATCCCAATCCCGTATAAGAACTTCTGAAACACAACTTGAAACTGAAATTAGGTTAAGGGCACACCGTCGGCGAGAGCCAACCATGCGGGACACTCAGTGTCCTAAGAGCAGTGTAAGTGGATGCCATATAGATGAGCATATGGCGGCATCAGGGAGGGTTAGTAAATGTGACCCGGTGCCCATGGCCCAATTGGTCCCTTTTTTGCGGGGAAGTTAGAGCAGCAGCGAGTCTAGCAACAATTGGACATTATCAAGTGGCTTGCCGGATGACAGGGCTAATATAAATGAATCTGCAATCTCTCTGACCCTGAAGGCTCTGCTGTAGGCTACCACAAAGGTCATCTAGGAAAGGGGGGCAGTCTCGCAAGGGGACTTTGCAATGGCCGGAAAGGTCTTAATAATCTGTATAATATTGGATCGTAATGGGCCTCTGGTGTCCGTCTCTGAAGGAGATCCCTTCAACCCAAGCAGCTCTTTAGCGCCTCAAAGTGGCTGGGACAGTGACTGCCTTTCTATTCCTGAGCCCTACCTGCCAGATAGCATTGTGACTAAAGGGGGAAGGGGGGGCTATTTAAGGCAGCACCTGGGGCTAGTTAGGGAAAACGGGCCAGTTGAACCGCGAGGGTATCCTCCAAACTGTTGGCAACACTGGGAAGGTGCTACCTTCTGAATGACTGTTAAATTGAAAGCAGCGCAACACAAAATGCCACAGCAAGCATATAACGGGCGGGGAAGGAGCGCTCTGTCTGCTAATTGTTTGCATGACGCCAAGGTTGATGAGCATAAAAATGACAGTCCGGTCCTTTAACCCCTCGCCCAAAGTTCGACGGCTGCAATGGTTGGGAAGAATTCCAGCAGATAAGTTACGCAGGTCTGAATTACATATGGCAGAGGCCGGCCAGACCTGGCCACAGGTAAAGTGCTGGAGAAACTGACTCCCGACGGGCAAATCGGCTCCAGTGGCAAGGAAGACTTTTAAGAGGGCCGGGCTGGAGAGGCTTGCTGTGTTTCCCTCCATGCTGCGGCAAACCCCCTCCCATGAGAATGACTCTGCAGGCAAAATGGAGGGAACCCAACAAAGATTGTACGGAGGCAAGCGTCATGGAGGCGAAGGACTGAAGTGATGGCCGTGCCCAAGTCCAAAATCTTGTCTAAAGGGGGCCTACAAAATCCCATCACCATGTCAATTTCAAGTCTAAATGGGAGCAGCAGGATGCTGGCTCCCCCGGTCTTATGTTCCGCAACAGGGACCCCCAGGTTGTAGAAGAGCGAGTCCACACAATTGTTGGAATTGTCAGGCCCGACCACCAAGACGTCGTCCAGATAATGAGCCACCCCGGAGTGTTCTGAGCAGGCCACGATGGTCAGTGAAGAAAAGTGCTGAATGTCCTGAATAAAGCGCAAGACACTGAGCACATGATGGGTAGGCACCAGCCAACGAAGAACTCGCCTGCCAAGGGAATACCCATGAAAGGGGACGATTCTGGGTGCAGAGGAAGAAGGCGAAAGGCCAACACAATGTCGATTCTCGCCATCAGGGCCCCTTGACCCAAACTGCACTTAAACCTACCGCCTCGACAACAAGCACAAAACAGTCTGGGCTGGCGTCACTAACCAAAAACCCCGGGGGAAGGTGTGCTGAATAACCGGAATTTACAGGGGCTCTAGACACCACCCCACAGGGGGACAACCAGTTGAGGGAGGAGCATTTGTGAGAAAAAAAGGGGGGGGCCCATTCAGAGGAAAATTGGAAAGCAGACTGAAGGTTCTGAAGGAGGGCCCTGAATGCGTCGCCTTACATGGACGCCATATATTGTAAGCCGTCTGAGAACCCGCGCAGCAAAACTCTGCCGAGCGCCTGTCTGGGTTCCCATCTGTCCATCGCCTAAGGGCTGTGATCTTTATGGGGGATAAGCCTTACTAAGGTTGATGGGGAAGGTGAGAAGGGGTTGATGCGCTCTGATGCTTGGGGCAGTTCCTGATAGTGTGCTCACCGTCACAGCGGAGGCAGGTGTGGCGATAGGCACATATTACCCCGGGAGCAGGTGCTGATAATGAAATTGTAGCACTTCCCTTTAAGCAATGGGGGTGCACTTTTAGCGATGACTGAATTGAACGGGGAACACAGGGGCAGCAATTGTCTCCAGGTCCCTGTGCGTCATTGAGGCTGGCTGTCCGTCCCGCTCTTGCGTAATGCAGCGCTTGCATATGGTCAGGACATTTACCAGGTGAATATACCGAAGCAGTCGTGACTGTCAGCGGCGTCTAATGAAGCAGTCCGCAAAGGTGAGCATATTATGCAGTCAGGACATCTACCAGGTGAATATACGAAGCAGTCGTGTCTGTCATCGCAACGTCTAATGTAGGAGTCCGCAAAGGTGAGCATATTATGCAGTCAGGACATCTACCAGGTGAATATACGAAGCAGTCGTGTCTGTCATCGCAACGTCTAATGTAGGAGTCCGCAAAGGTGAGCATATTATGCAGTCAGGACATCTACCAGGTGAATATACGAAGCAGTCGTGTCTGTCATCGCAACGTCTAATGTAGGAGTCCGCAAAGGTGAGCATATTATGCAGTCAGGACATCTACCAGGTGAATATACGAAGCAGTCGTGTCTGTCATCGCAACGTCTAATGTAGGAGTCCGCAAAGGTGAGCATATTATGCAGTCAGGACATCTACCAGGTGAATATACGAAGCAGTCGTGTCTGTCATCGCAACGTCTAATGTAGGAGTCCGCAAAGGTGAGCATATTATGCAGTCAGGACATCTACCAGGTGAATATACGAAGCAGTCGTGTCTGTCATCGCAACGTCTAATGTAGGAGTCCGCAAAGGTGAGCATATTATGCAGTCAGGACATCTACCAGGTGAATATACGAAGCAGTCGTGTCTGTCATCGCAACGTCTAATGTAGGAGTCCGCAAAGGTGAGCATATTATGCAGTCAGGACATCTACCAGGTGAATATACGAAGCAGTCGTGTCTGTCATCGCAACGTCTAATGTAGGAGTCCGCAAAGGTGAGCATATTATGCAGTCAGGACATCTACCAGGTGAATATACGAAGCAGTCGTGTCTGTCATCGCAACGTCTAATGTAGGAGTCCGCAAAGGTGAGCATATTATGCAGTCAGGACATCTACCAGGTGAATATACGAAGCAGTCGTGTCTGTCATCGCAACGTCTAATGTAGGAGTCCGCAAAGGTGAGCATATTATGCAGTCAGGACATCTACCAGGTGAATATACGAAGCAGTCGTGTCTGTCATCGCAACGTCTAATGTAGGAGTCCGCAAAGGTGAGCATATTATGCAGTCAGGACATCTACCAGGTGAATATACGAAGCAGTCGTGTCTGTCATCGCAACGTCTAATGTAGGAGTCCGCAAAGGTGAGCATATTATGCAGTCAGGACATCTACCAGGTGAATATACGAAGCAGTCGTGTCTGTCATCGCAACGTCTAATGTAGGAGTCCGCAAAGGTGAGCATATTATGCAGTCAGGACATCTACCAGGTGAATATACGAAGCAGTCGTGTCTGTCATCGCAACGTCTAATGTAGGAGTCCGCAAAGGTGAGCATATTATGCAGTCAGGACATCTACCAGGTGAATATACGAAGCAGTCGTGTCTGTCATCGCAACGTCTAATGTAGGAGTCCGCAAAGGTGAGCATATTATGCAGTCAGGACATCTACCAGGTGAATATACGAAGCAGTCGTGTCTGTCATCGCAACGTCTAATGTAGGAGTCCGCAAAGGTGAGCATATTATGCAGTCAGGACATCTACCAGGTGAATATACGAAGCAGTCGTGTCTGTCATCGCAACGTCTAATGTAGGAGTCCGCAAAGGTGAGCATATTATGCAGTCAGGACATCTACCAGGTGAATATACGAAGCAGTCGTGTCTGTCATCGCAACGTCTAATGTAGGAGTCCGCAAAGGTGAGCATATTATGCAGTCAGGACATCTACCAGGTGAATATACGAAGCAGTCGTGTCTGTCATCGCAACGTCTAATGTAGGAGTCCGCAAAGGTGAGCATATTATGCAGTCAGGACATCTACCAGGTGAATATACGAAGCAGTCGTGTCTGTCATCGCAACGTCTAATGTAGGAGTCCGCAAAGGTGAGCATATTATGCAGTCAGGACATCTACCAGGTGAATATACGAAGCAGTCGTGTCTGTCATCGCAACGTCTAATGTAGGAGTCCGCAAAGGTGAGCATATTATGCAGTCAGGACATCTACCAGGTGAATATACGAAGCAGTCGTGTCTGTCATCGCAACGTCTAATGTAGGAGTCCGCAAAGGTGAGCATATTATGCAGTCAGGACATCTACCAGGTGAATATACGAAGCAGTCGTGTCTGTCATCGCAACGTCTAATGTAGGAGTCCGCAAAGGTGAGCATATTATGCAGTCAGGACATCTACCAGGTGAATATACGAAGCAGTCGTGTCTGTCATCGCAACGTCTAATGTAGGAGTCCGCAAAGGTGAGCATATTATGCAGTCAGGACATCTACCAGGTGAATATACGAAGCAGTCGTGTCTGTCATCGCAACGTCTAATGTAGGAGTCCGCAAAGGTGAGCATATTATGCAGTCAGGACATCTACCAGGTGAATATACGAAGCAGTCGTGTCTGTCATCGCAACGTCTAATGTAGGAGTCCGCAAAGGTGAGCATATTATGCAGTCAGGACATCTACCAGGTGAATATACGAAGCAGTCGTGTCTGTCATCGCAACGTCTAATGTAGGAGTCCGCAAAGGTGAGCATATTATGCAGTCAGGACATCTACCAGGTGAATATACGAAGCAGTCGTGTCTGTCATCGCAACGTCTAATGTAGGAGTCCGCAAAGGTGAGCATATTATGCAGTCAGGACATCTACCAGGTGAATATACGAAGCAGTCGTGTCTGTCATCGCAACGTCTAATGTAGGAGTCCGCAAAGGTGAGCATATTATGCAGTCAGGACATCTACCAGGTGAATATACGAAGCAGTCGTGTCTGTCATCGCAACGTCTAATGTAGGAGTCCGCAAAGGTGAGCATATTATGCAGTCAGGACATCTACCAGGTGAATATACGAAGCAGTCGTGTCTGTCATCGCAACGTCTAATGTAGGAGTCCGCAAAGGTGAGCATATTATGCAGTCAGGACATCTACCAGGTGAATATACGAAGCAGTCGTGTCTGTCATCGCAACGTCTAATGTAGGAGTCCGCAAAGGTGAGCATATTATGCAGTCAGGACATCTACCAGGTGAATATACGAAGCAGTCGTGTCTGTCATCGCAACGTCTAATGTAGGAGTCCGCAAAGGTGAGCATATTATGCAGTCAGGACATCTACCAGGTGAATATACGAAGCAGTCGTGTCTGTCATCGCAACGTCTAATGTAGGAGTCCGCAAAGGTGAGCATATTATGCAGTCAGGACATCTACCAGGTGAATATACGAAGCAGTCGTGTCTGTCATCGCAACGTCTAATGTAGGAGTCCGCAAAGGTGAGCATATTATGCAGTCAGGACATCTACCAGGTGAATATACGAAGCAGTCGTGTCTGTCATCGCAACGTCTAATGTAGGAGTCCGCAAAGGTGAGCATATTATGCAGTCAGGACATCTACCAGGTGAATATACGAAGCAGTCGTGTCTGTCATCGCAACGTCTAATGTAGGAGTCCGCAAAGGTGAGCATATTATGCAGTCTGGTCCAGTCCTGCCTGTGGTCCAGTCCTGCCTGTGGTCCAGTCCTGCCGGTCCAGTTCAGCAGTCCAGTTCAGCGCTCCAGTCCTAAGGTCCAGTCCTGAGGTTCCGTCCTGAAGTCCAGTTCTACGGCCTACTCCTGAGTTCCAGTCCTGCGTCCCAGTTGGCTCATCCCTGCTGTCACCAGTTCTGCTACTCTGGTCCCCGCTGATCTTCCCCTGCTGACTCTGGCTCTCCTGCACCATCCACCTAGATACACTACCTTTTATTCCACCGTCAGCCCTACACTGGTAGTACCCGGATTCCACTACAACATCCAGAACCCTTGCTTACGGACTCTTATCACTCATCCATTCCCCTTGGTCCCTCTGCCTCCTTTAATCCAAAGACTGTTCATTGTTTTTCCCTTGTTCATGTTTTGTGCAACCAGTCCTATTAAAGTCAATAATTTATTCACTTCACTCCTGCTCATCTGTTGCTTTCCTGGACACCTGGGGCAGGTCCCAACATTCCTTGCAGTTCGTGACACCCACTCCAAGAAGTCGGGGTGAGCTCTCTCTCTGTCTACAGTGTTATTGTTTCTACAGTGGTACAGTGCATTATTCCTCTGCCCTCATCCTGTCAGCACACTTCCGGGTATCAATTCCCCCACTGGAGTCAGGAAAAGAGAAGACACCTGTGGTATAAGAGGACGCCTACCTCCGGTTTCCAGTGTCTTCTTTTTTCCTGTGTGGAGTCAGAGAGGGTGTTTAGAGTGTTTACCTGGGTCCCTGACGGCAGTTCTGTTGTTCCCAGCTGATGCACGTGCATGCAGGCTGGGACGGAGGTATTGGCTGGCCTCTGAAGCACGTGAACTCCCGCTGCCCGCCCATATATTACCGAGGGCGTGCAAGGAGTAGGCACAATGTTGTAAGGCGGTCCCTGAATCAGGGCGCCGCCATTTTCCTGTAGCCTGGCAGTAGTACAAGCGGGAAATGAGCGTCTGATGTCATACAGAGGCGACATTTAAACCCCAGGATTACACATGGCTCAGTCTCAAGCTGGAAGCTGCTTTGCATCATTCCAGTAGGACTTCATGAGGAATAGTACCTTTTCTACTCTGAAAATTAGCTGAATTAAGGTAGTGACTCATTTCTTTTGTATATTGTGAATGGGTTAGAAGTGCCTTATGTAATCTGGAACTATTTTTTCGATTCCAGTTATTATTCTTCCACGAATTATACTGCATTATTATTGTTTACAGTCAGCATGTCGGTTAATACTACCAATACTGAACGGCCACAGCCAAGAAAGTCAGGGTAATCCCGTCTCTTTTCCTGCTATATCTATATGTATATGTATATTATAGTTAGTTAGTGAGAGAGTCTATTGTGTTTTTACAGATCTGACACAAGCAAGGATACTTCCTTAAAAGCTAAACATAAAAGAAACATCTGGCAAAATGTTCACTTTGTGATGCTCAATTAGCTGAAACGGATAAAGAATTAACCTGTAAAGATTGTACTGTTAAGGAAAAAACCATTCCATCATCACAAGTTATGGAAATTGTCAATTTAGTTAAAGCGTCATTAGTGGACACCTTTGTGACTAAGGAAGATTTGTTAGATTTTTCTCTTAAAAGGCCTAGACCGATTGTCAGTGACGGATCAGATTCTGAAATTGAACAAGGGGAATGTTTGTCGGATACGCCTTGCGAATCAGACCATGCCAAGTCTTAAGATGACAATTTTGATCCTGAACTGGTTGTTAGTCTGTTGAAATTGATATATAAATCGTTAAAATTAGATGAAGATAAACAAGAGTCTAATTTACAAGAACTTTTGTTTGAAGAGCCAAAGAAAAAGTGAGAGTGTTTCCATTATCTCAAGCACTTAAACAAATGGTGTTAGAAGAATGGAAGCAACCAGATAAACGCCTGTCTTCCACTAACCGATTAACCAAAACTTATCCTTTTTCTCCTGAGGATACAAGAAAATGGGACGAAGCTCAGAAAGTTGATTCTGCGGTCTCTAGATTATCTAAAAACACAACTCTTCCCCTAGATGATGTATCCGCATTTAGAGACGCAATGGAGAAGAAGATGGAGGTTGGTTTACGCAAGCAACATTCCTTATCAGGTGCGTCATTAAAGACCGCAGCAGCCACCGCCATCACAGCTAGAGTGGTAAGAAGTTGGTGTGGCTCCTTAGAGTCTGATATCGTGGAAGGAGTCAGGAAAGAATATTTATTAAAACAAGTACAGAACATTCAATTGGCAGTGGAGTTTTTATGTCAAGCTTCAGTGGATTCGGTAAAAATAGCAGCCAGAGCTGGAGCAACATCCGCTGTAGTAAGGAGAGC
Organism: Limnodynastes dumerilii; assembly: GCA_011038615.1. Lineage (NCBI taxonomy): Eukaryota > Metazoa > Chordata > Amphibia > Anura > Limnodynastidae > Limnodynastes > Limnodynastes dumerilii. Next base: position 66,495 of record WWET01005744.1, read on the forward strand.
TTTGTGGTTGAAACCCTGATTGGCGGATACCCAATCAAAGAATACGCTGCTGGCATTTGTCACTGTGCAGGACTGGAGCTGTGATGCAGGACTGGAGCTGTGATGCAGGACCGGAGCTGAGCTGTGATGCAGCACCGGAGCTGTGATGCAGCACCGGAGTAGTGCAGGGCCGGAGCTGTGATGCAGAACTGGAGCCAAGCAGGACCGGAGCTGTGATGCAGGGCTGGACCAAGGCAGGAGCTCAATTCAGGAGTACCAGGCACCTAGAAGACCTAGTTGTGCTAGCGATGAATGACAGAACAAGCAGGGTTTAAATAGGGCGCTCATGGCGCCTATTGGCTGGCGGACTCAAGCCCTTAAGTCCTATTGGTGGAGCAGCAACATGTGACTGACCAAAGATGGCGGCGTCCGTGGACCAGAGCTCCGGCGCCGAACTCCACGTGGGACGCCGACCAGAAGCCTTGTGCCACAGGCGGTGAGTATAGGGGCTGTCACTGGATTAGTGACAGCCTCCGACGCTGAGGAGGAAATGCTGCCGAAAGTCTGTGGAGCGGGTAAGTGCGGCGCCTGCCGCGTACTTTTGTGATAGCATTATCATTTCTTGGGCACTTTTTGTTCGGTACAAACTTGGATGAGATAATCTCGAAGTCTTCAGGAGGAAAATCTGCCTGGCTTCCTCAAGAAAAACCCAAGAAAACTTACCTAAACAGACCACAGGCTTCACAGATTACAGACAAGCGAAGCAATACCGACCAGGCAGAGTGTATAGAAGAGGTCAGCAATTTGGATCCAGGGCGAATTTCATGGACAAAGGGGAAAGGACATTAGGTCCACCCTTAAGTACATGGCACAACGATGCCTTGGCGGCCAGACTGAAGAATACAGTAGGAGGAAGACTAGCAAGATTTTACGACATCTGGGAGAATTCTGTCACAGACAGATGGGTCCTGGACATAATTGCACTAGGATACAAAATAGAGTTTGTGACACAACCGGATCCATATTTTACAGAATCACCAACTCCACAAATCAAAGAAGAATTTTTAGCCCTGAAGGACTGTCAACCATGATCCAACAACAAGTTGTAGTGGAGGTTCCAAAACAAGAAAGATTTCAGGGGGTTTACTCCTGCTTCTTTATCGTGAAGAAAGCAAGTGGGGGCAATCGCACCATTTTGGACCTTCGGGGTCTGAACAAATTTATAAGTTCAATCATTTAAAATGGAGTCGGTGAATTCAGTGTTAATGAATCTACGGCAGGGCGCGTTCATGAAAACCATCGACCTCAAAGACGCATACCTACACATCCCAATCTTGGCGAGTCATTGGAAATTCTTAAGATTTATGATTTTCGGAAGGCACTTCCAATTTGTAGCCCTTCCCTTCGGTCTGGCCACGTCCCCAAGGACTTTTTCAAAGGTACTCATTGTACTGATTGAGCTATTAAGGATAAGAGGCATACCAATTTGGCGGCAGAATCACCGGCTCAAGCTCGTGTATTTACAGAAACAGTCATTCATACGTTGGAAGTTCATGGATGGCTCATAAACGTGGAGAAGAGTCACCTTACTCCCACTACATGGATAAAGCACTTAGGTGTACTAATAAATACGGAACTTATGACAGCGAGCTTGACGACAGAAAGAATCTTAAAATTAATTCTGCACGTAAAAAAGTTACAAAACAAACAAAGTTTGGGCACAAGATTGTACGGAATACTAGGCTTAATGTCTGCAGCCTTGGACGTCATTCCCTGGGCAAGGGCGCATCTGTCCAAGGACAAGCTGCAGAAAATAATTCTATCACTAGAAGTAAGGAAATCCCTCAATTGGTGGAAGGACGAAAAAAGATTACGGTTAGGCAAGTCATTCCAACCAGTATTACCGGTAGTGATAACAACAAATGCAAGCGCCTCAGGTTGGGGGGCTGTTTGCAATCAAAAGACGATTCAAGGATCCTGGCACAGGAAGGTACTTCAAGAACATTCCAATCTAAAGGAGATGAAAGCAGTTGTACAAGCTCTCAAATATCTTCAAACATCATTAAAAGGACAGCCGGTCACAATTCAAAACAACAACAAGTCAGTTGTCTCATATATAAACAGGCAAGGAGGGACAAAAAGTTCTGCACTTGCATTAGAAACCAAACAATTGATGACATGGGCAGAAAAACATCTGCGAGAGTCAATATACATTGAGTCAAAAACATCTGCGAGAGTCAATATACATTGCGGGCAAGGGCAATGTAGAAGCGGACTTTCTCAGTCGTCATGTATTAAGTCAATCAGAGTGGCAGTTGAACAGGGAAGTATTTCTGTTACAACTGCCGTATGCACGGCTAGCTGTGTCCGTCCCCGTCCCGCACTGCTCTGCTTATCTTACTTCCCACGACGCGTCTCTGGGGATTCCCCTGCCTGGTTACAGCGTCCTAGTAACCAGCCACGTGCGTCCGGTCCCTGTAGCGCGCTGCTCGCGGTTCACTGGCATCTTTATGCGTTCCGCCTCAGTAGGTGGAACGCTTCCCAGTAGGAGGAGCTGTGTTAGGCTGTCCTATCACAGGACAGCAGTGTCTTTATAATCCCTCTCTGCCCTCACTTCTGCGCCGGTTATAGAGTCTGTTCCCTCAGTTCTGTGACCTGCTACTTACTGTGTGCCTAGTGCTATTTTGCCTAGTGAATTGACCGTTGTTTGACCCACTTACCTGCCTTGATTCCTGCCTCTGTTTCCTTTGTGTATCTAGCCCTGGTTCTCATCCCTCATTGTACCTACCTTCCCTGCCGTACCTACTTATCCCCGAGTGTATGTTTATGTTACCTCCTTGGAGGTCGCGCTGTATGAGTGTGTGCAAGCCCTTGTGCATCTTGTCCAGTCCCGTGAACGGTCTTTAGTCCAGCGTGCCACGTTCGGTGTTACTCGTAGTCCGTCACAGTCCGGTCTTTTCCTGACTGATTCTACTCCCACTCGCCTTACTGCTCCCCTTCCCTCAGTGTGGTGTCCACTCCGGGTTTCCTATTCTCTTCCGCGGGTCTGGTTCAACAGGGCACGACCAGGCTATTGGGGCACAGCCAAATCCATCCCCGACATCTGGGGCTCTGGTGAAAATCCCCTGATAGCAAAGTTACTGGGCCCCAACAATCGACTCGGTCACTACCTCTTTCTCTCCTGTGGCCACCTCGGTACTCTCACAGATAAACCAAAGTGAATGACCAAGGAGAGATCATCTCGGCCCTGCGGGCCTCAGCCACAGTTCCTAAGGCCTCTGCCCCGACTGTTGCTATGGCTACCTCTGACATCAAAGTCAACCTCCTGGATAAATTCGCAGGAGATCGCAGCCAGTTCCGTATTTTCAAAGAAAACTGTCGTCTTTACTTCCGGCTTCACCCCAACGCTTCCGGATCCGAGCCTCAGCGAGTCGGGGTTATCATCACCCTCCTCCAAGGTGACCCACAAGCCTGGGCATTCAGCTTATGTCCAGAAGATACGGCTCTCCAGACGGTTGATGCGTTCTTTGAAGCCCTAGAGTTGCTAAATAAGGATCCGGACCGCACAGCTACAGCTGAGTCGAAGCTCCATTCTTTGAGACAGGGCAGGAAGACAGCTGAAGAATATTGCTCGGAATTCCGCCGTTGGGCAAATGACTGTGGCTGGAATGACCCAGCCCTCCGCAGCCAATTCCGTATCAGGCTTTCTGACCAGGTCAAAGATGCCATTCTTCAATTTCCGGCATCTCGAACCCTAGAGGAATTCATGAACCTGGCATTCAAAGTCGACCGGTGCCTGAAAGAACGCCACCTTGAATGGGACTCTGCAGCCAGTTTTTCCATGGTTCATCTGCCGCCAGAATTTCAGTCATCAGAAGAACCCATGCAGATTGGGTCTTACCGGCTCTCGAAGAAGAGAAGGCCCATAGACAGACTCTCGGATTGTGCCTCTACTGTGGAGGAAAGGCCCGTGGGGCGGATTCTTGCCCAAAGAAACAGCCACTGCCGTCGGTAAAAGAGTAACTCAGCCGGTTTGCGAGGAGCTCCGGTTGGGTGTACATCTAGTCTCCTCAAGAAACTCACTCCTGGTCCCCGCCCGACTGGTCCTTAAGGATCACGAAGAACAACTTTCCGCCTTTGTGGACAGCAGTGCGGCTGGAAATTTCTTGGACATAGAACTGGTCCAGACCCTGAAGATTCAGGTTCCGAAGTTGGATGTCCCTGTCTTCGCAGTGGGTCTTAACGGCCAGTCATTATCAGAAGAACCCATCCTCCTAAAAACCGAGCCTATCCAATTATCCATTGGTTTATGTCATCATGAAGAAATCGAATTTCTGGTGACTAACTGTGCTTCAGTTTGAAGCACTAACTGTGCTTCAGTTTTAGGACATCCTTCGCTCCGTCTTCATAACCCATCTATTGATTGGTCGTTGGGAGAGATTGTTCGGTGGAGTGAATCCTGCGAAAAAACCGTGCATTTCCTATCCAGTCCGGGTTGTCATATTGCAGTGGAGAAGATCTCCTTGCAATATATGGAGTTTGCAGATGTTTTTTCCAAGCAAGCGGCCGAGATTCTACCTCCTCACAGACACTACGATTGTGCCATCGAACTCACACCAGGAGCCAAGCTACCCAAGGGTAGACTTTTTTCCCTATCCCGACCTGAATCAGCAACCGTGGACAGCTACATCAAAGAAAACCTAGAGAGAGGATTTATTCGTCCCTCCAAGTCCCCGGTAGGCGCTGATTTCTTCTTTGTCAGGAAAAAAGACGGATCTCTCAGGCCATGTATTGACTACAGAGCCCTTAACCGCATCACGATAAAGAAAACATATCCGCTTCCTTTAATCACAGATTTGTTCAACCAAGTAAAGGGAGCGGTCTTTTACTCCAAAATCGATCTCCGTGGAGCCTATAATCTGGTATGGATCAGGGAGGGAGATGAATGGAAGACCGCATTTAATATTCACTCAGGCCACTACGAGTACCTGGTAATGCCCTTTGGTTTACGCAATGTTCCAGCTGTGTTCCAGGATTTTATCAATGATGTGTTTAGAAACTTCCTTAGGAAATTCGTAGTGGTCTACCTGGATGACATACTTATCTTCTCTCCCTCCCATGAAGAACACCGTAAACATGTTAAATTGGTTCTGGCTCGTCTCTGAGAATTCAAGCTGTTTGCCAAACTAGAAAAATGCGAATTTGAGGTTGACAAGGTAATCTTCTTAGGTTACGTCATTTCTTCTTCAGGCTTTGCCATGGATCCTGAGAAAGTAAAAGCCATATTGGAATGGAAGCAACCCACGGACCTCAAGGCCATCCAGCGGTTAATGGGGTTCTCTAATTATTATCGGGGCTTCATTAAGTCTTTTTCTATGCTGATGGCTCCCATTTCTGCATTAACCAAGAAAAAGTCAGATCCTACTAAATGGCTGGAAAAAGCTGTCAAAGCCTTTGAATCCTTGAAACACGCTTTTACCACCGCACCTATCCTCAGACATCCGAATCCAGAACTACCATTCATCATTGAGGTAGATGCATCTGATGTCGGGGCACGGGCAGTTCTATCTCAAAAAGATCCTCAAGAATCCAAGTATCTTCCTTGTGCATACTTTTCTGAGCAATTTGCAGAAAAGAATTACGACGTGGGGAACCGTGAACTTTTGGCTATTAAGATGGCATTCGAAGAGTGGAGGCACTGGTTGGAGGGATCTGCCCATGTCATCACGGTTCTCACAGATCATAAAAACTTGTCATATATTGAATCCGCCAAATGTCTTAATCCCCGACAGTCTCGCTGGGCGTTATTCTTCACTCGCTTTAATTCTATCATTACGTACAGGCCAGGATCTCAGAATCATCGAGCCGATGCCTTATCTCGGGCATTTCTGCCACAACACGGTCCCTCCCTCCCTCCCTTACCTATGATCCCGTCTACCTGCATCATTGCTGGAGTAACTCAGGATCTCCGACCCAGGATCCTGGCAGCTCAAGACCAGGCCCCAGCGCAAACCCCTTCGGGTCGCCTGTTCATTCCAGAAAAGTTCAGGAGGCAAATCCTCCAGGAAAACCATTCCTGTAAGACTGCTGGTCACCTGGGCATTCAGAAGACCCTGGAAGCCTTGTCCAGATTGTTATGGTGGCCTTCCATGTCACAGGATTCTCAAGAATTTGTGCGCACTTGTCCTTTGTGCACTAGAAACAAGACTCCTCGTTCTCCACCTTACGGGCTTCTGCTTCCTCTGCCGATTCCCAAATGTACATGGACCCACCTGTCCATAGATTTCATCACGGATCTCCCTAACTCCCAAGGACATACTACCATCTGGGTGGCGGTGGACAGGTTCAGTAAGATGGCACATTTTATTCCGCTACCAGGGCTATCCAATGCTCAAGTTCTGGCTAACTTATTCATTAAACACATTGTCAGACTGCACGGACTCCCCCTGGAAATGGTCTCAGAACGAGGTTCGCAGTTTGTGGCTTCTTTTTGGAGAGCCTTCTTTAAAAGTTTTGGAGTACAGATCAACCTGTCATCTGGATATCATCCCCAATCCAATGGGCAAACCGAAAGAGTGAATCAATCGTTGGAACAGTACTTACGTTTCTACACTTCTAGACTTCAAAATAATTGGTCCGAGAATATTCCCTGGCCGGAGTTTGCATACAATAATGCTCTTCATTCCTCTACTTCAGTGTCACCTTTCTTTTGCGTCCAGGGATTCCATCCGAGAGCTAACTCCATCATTCCTGTCGCCACCACTCCACATCC
>WWET01005744.1:75080-86244 GCA_011038615.1 Limnodynastes dumerilii
ATATATATAAAATATAAATATATTCCCACCTGTGACCATGATCCCACGAGTACTATGGAAAGTGGAGAGCGGGGGTACAACTGTAATAGCAATATGGCCAAGAAGACCTTGGTTTCCAAAAGTGCTACAGATAGCAATAGACGGTCCATGGACATTACCAATCATACCGAATCTACTATGCCAGGGACAGCTACTCCATCCGGATCCCGGTTCATTCAAGCTGAGGGCCTGTCTATTGAAAGGTCAAACTTAGCGAAGCAAGGTTTCTCTTCTAAAGTCACGGCAGCTCTGCTCAAGGCAAGAAAGGTAACTACTTGTAAGACATATTGGCGAATATGGAGAACTTTTTCTTACTGGCAAGAAAGATGTGGTTATTCTGATACAAGTATACCTACTATTCTAGAGTTTCTTCAGGCAGGTCTGGAGAAAGGTCTGGCAGTCGGTTCTCTAAAAGTTCAAATCTCGGCACTAAGTGCAATGTTAGATAAGGAACTTGCCTCTAATAAGTACGTGGTTAGATTTTTACAGGCAGCAAAAAGACTAAAACCACCTATTAGAAACCCGGTGCCTCCCTGGGATTTGAACCTGGTTCTAGATGCCCTCATGTGCCCATCCTTTGAACCTTTGTTAGAAACTGATCTAACATTACTCAATTACAAAGTAATATTTCTTGTTGCAATCACATCCGCAAGGCGGGTCTCTGAAATGCAAGCTCTGTGGACGAAAGAGCCTTATTTGAATTTTCTGCCTAGTAAAGTGGTCTTGAGGACTAACCCCATTTTCCTTCCGAATGTAGTGTCAAAATTCCACCTATATCAAGAGATTGCCTTGCCTTCACTATGCCCTAATCCAAAGAATCAATTGGAACGGAAGTTTCATAATTTAGATCTAGTCGGAGCCTTATCTATTTATTAGCAGAGGACTGCTGATTTCAGGAAATCCGACCATCTATTTATTCTACCAGAAGGTGTAAGGAAAGGAGGTCCAGCCTCTAAAAGCACCTTAGCCAGGTTGATAAAGACATGCATATGTAAAGCTTATGAGTCAAAGGGAGTGACACCGTCTATAGGGATAAAAGCCCATTCAACCAGGGCCATCTCCACGTCATGGGCTGAAAAAGAAGCAGCTTCAATATCTGAGATGTAAAGCTGCAGGATGGTCCTCAATCAATACGTTTTGTAAGCATTATAGATTAGACGTATCTTCTTCAGCTGAAGCAAGCTTTGGAAGACTAGTATTAAGTGCGGTTGCTTAATTAATTAATTCTTATTATGTTTGTTTTTTCCCCACCCATGGTTATAACTGCTTTGGTATGACCCGGAAGTATGCTGACATGATGGGGGGCAGAGGAAACTATAGATTATTCGTATGCTGACGGGGGGCAGAGGAAACTATAGATTATTCACCTGTTAATATGGTTTCCTCTACTCCATCATGTCAGCACACACATTTCTTGCCCTGTGTGTTGTGTGTTCACATAATTGTTGAGTTGTATTATAGAGCTATATGGAGTTGGAAGACACTGGAAACCGGAGGTGGGCGTCCTCTTATACCACCTGTGTCTTCTCTTTTCCTGTCTGGCTCCAGTGTGGGAATTGATACCCGGTGTGCTGACATGATGGAGTAGAGGAAACCATATTAACAGGTGAATAATCTATAGTATATATTATTAGTATTATATTATATAAGATTGTTTTTTTCTCTCTCTTTCTCTTTTCGGATATTTATAGCATATGTGCATATGAGTGCATTTAATTTCCTATGCATGTTTGTTTAGACAGCTTTAGGTTAAATAGTAGTTAGCCTTTAATTATGTATAGGTTCTACGGTATGGTATTTACTAGTATTATATATATGTTTTAGGTCTGAGTCAAGTAGGACCCTTAAATCCAGGCATAAGAAACTGCATTTAGCAAATTGCTCTATGTGTGACTCCTCATTGCCAGATAAATTTAAAGGGACTATCTGTGAAAAATGTAAACCACAAGATCAATTGCTTCCAATGCCTTGTTTAACTTAGTTAATTACAATGATTAAGTCCGCAATGTCTGAGACCTTTATCACCAAAGAGGATTTAAAGCAATTTTCTTTAAAAAGGTTATGATCCGGTCCAAGTGACCACTCTGACCTTTCTGAAGGGGAATTACCTGAATGTTCCCAAGGGAAATCTGACCTTTCAGAAGCAGAGTCTGAGGAGTCACACAAAGAGGAGGAATTCAATCCTGATTTAATGAACAATTTGATACGTTTGATTAACAAGTCGCTAGAGATAGAAGAATCTCAGGAGCAATTGAAATTACAGGATATGTTATTTAAGGATTCTCATAAGAAGAATAAAGTCTTTCCGCTATTTCAACCTCTGAAAGGTATTATAACTGATGAATAGAAACATCCGGAGAAAAGGGTAGCGGTTCCCGCACGCATGAATAAAATGTACCCCTTTTTAGCAGAAGACGTAAGAAAATGGGAAGAGGCCCCTAAGATTGATGCGGCTGTATCCAGGATATCTAAGAGAACAACTTTACCACTTGAAGATGTAAATATATTCAAGGATCCGATGGGCAAAAGAATCGAAGTAGGATTGAAAAAACAGCATGCTATACTGGGAGCAGCTTTAAAACCAGCAGCGGCCACTGCAATTACTTCCAGCGTCATGAGAGGATGGTGCCACACACTGGAAGCAGACATCTTGGATGGGGTCAAAAGATCCGAATTACTAAAATCAGTGCAAGATATGCAACTTGTGATTGAGTTTTTATGCGAGGCATCACTAGATTCAGTCAAGTTAACTTCCAGAGCTACAGCCTCAACCGTAGAAAACAGGAGCGCCTTGTGGTTGAAGTCATGGAATGCGGACACTCAATCAAAAGGTAAATTACTCTCTCTTCCCTTCCAAGGGGATTACTTATTTGGGCAGAAATTGGATGAGCTGATTTCCAAGTCATCTGGAGGTAAATCGCAGTGGCTGCCATCGGATCGATCCCAGAGGAAGAACTATGCAGGGGAAACCATTCAAGTTCAATACGCAAGACTCAAAAGAGGCAAGAACTTACAGACCAGAACATGGGTACAGAAGAGGTCAGTGGTCCACCTCACGTTCTAATTTTCGTGCGCAACGTGGAAGAGACATCAAGAGTACCTTGCGTCAACTTGCCCAGTGACATCAGGAGACCAGTCGGCCTGACGGTAGGGGGCAGACTGTCAGGCTTCGGGCAGGAATGGAAATGCTCCACATCGGACAAATGGGTGTTAGAAATCGTGGAAACAGGCTACAAACTGGAACTAGTTCATTTTCCCAAAGAAGAATTTGTCATCTCCCCAGTACCCACAGATTCTCTGGAGCAAGAAGCCTTGAGATCGAGCCTTTTGGAAATTATACGGCAAGGTGCAGTGAAGAAGATACCCACAAAGAAGAGCTTCGAGGGTTCTTTTCCAGATTCTTTGTGGTAAAGAAAGCATCTGGAGGTTTCCGTACAATACTAGATCTAAGAAGACTCAACTGCTATCTGAGGAGCAGGTCATTCAAGATGGAATCTATAAAATCCATTCTGCCGGATCTAGAAAAAAAATCCTGGATGACCACTATAGATCTGAAAGACGCGTACCCTTATATTCCTATACACAAGTCCCATTATCAATACCTCAGCTTTCACGTGTTCGGGGAAAGTTTCCAGTTTGTAGCCTTGCCATTCGGCCTAGCAAGCTCACAGAGAACATTCACAAAGACATTGGTGGTCTTAGTGGCCAAGCTCAGGATGGAAGGCATATCTCTGTGTCTCTGTGGCCGTATCTCGACGATATTCTGATCGCGACTCCATCCCAAGAATAAGTACATAGAGATACAGTAAGAACTATTCAAGTCCTGGAGCAACACGGCTGGATCATCAATCATCAAAAAAGTCACTTGATCCCAACCAAAAGAATTGAATACCTGGGAGTCATCATAGACACAGACCAGATGTCTGTGACCTTGACAGAAGCCAGGATAAACAACATAAAAAAAGCATCTAGCCCCCCAGCTGAAAAGAAGATGGATAACAGCAGAACAGTGTATGAAGACACTGGGTCTTATGTCCGCGGCACTAAGTACCATGCAGTGGGCAAGACTCCACACAAGGTGGTTCCAAGCCTGTTTCCTTGAACAATGGAACAGGGACAGCAGAAGATTGCATCAAAAGATCTACCTGTCGGCAAAAGCAAAAGAAGATCTGAAATGGTGGCTAGATGACACAGCTGAGAAGCGAAAGAATTTTCGAATTGCCACAATCTGTGATGGTGACTACGGACGCCAGCTCCTCAGGTTGGGGGGCTACCTACGGTCAAGACTATGCCCAGTGAGTCTGGTCCACAAGAAGCAGTCATCTCCATTCCAACTTAAGAGAGATGAGAGCGGTACTATTAGCTTGCCATGCATTCTAAAACAGGCTTCGTCGGAAAAATGTAACTATCCAATCAGACAACAAGATAGTAGTATCCTTCATCAACAAACAAGGAGGCACAGGAAGCAGGAGTATGATGGAAGAAGCACGTCACGTCCTGCAGTGGGCAGAAAGACAAGTTATCAGCATCTCGGCCATCTTTATAGCAGGCAAAGAAAATATAAAAGCAGATTTTCTCAGCCGCCACAACATCAATCCAGGGGACTGGGAGCTGGAGCACAACGTATTTTAAATGATCACGAGTCTCTGGGGAACTCTGCAGATAGATCTAATGGCAGACAAAAACAACAGGAAGGTACCGGCCTGTTTCTCCAGATACAGGGACCCAGAAGCCCGAGCAGTGGATGCGCTAACAGCTCCGTGGAATTTCAACCTGGCATATGCCTTCCCCCCCCCGGTTCCCTTCATTCCAAGGCTGCTAAAGAGAATACAACAAGAAAGGGTAACAGTGATGGCAGTAATACCTTTTTGGCCAAGAAGATCTTGGTTTCCAAGACTACTTCAGTTAGTAATAGAAGGGCCAGTAGAGCTTCCAACGTTGGAAAACCTTCTAACACAAGAGGGAGTATCACACCCCAATCCCAGTTCATGGAAGTTGATGGCCTGGCTGTTTGAAGTCAAGAACTTGAAGGAGAAAGGGTTTTCAACCAAAGTGGTAAATACTCTTCTATGCGCCAGGAAGAAGACTACCTGCTCAGTCTACTATAGGAGTTGGAAGAAATTTATACATTGGTGCAACCCAAGAAATAGGTCACTCTCACAAATTGCGGTTATTCTTGATTTTTTTTTGCAGGAAGGACTTGATAAAGGGCTGGCCACAAGCTCATTAAAAGTTCAAATTTCTGCACTGAGCGCTATCGTGGACAAAGACATTGCTAAAAATAAATGTGTCTAGATTGATTCAGGCTGCCAAGAGAGTCAGACCAGCTTTTCGCCAGCCCGTAGCTTCGTTAGATCTTAATTTGGTTCTAGATGCCTTGACCCAAGCACCATTTGAACCCCTACATGAGATTGCACTAAAGTGGCTGACAGTTAAAGTTGTATTTCTCGTGGCTATCACATCGGCCAAACGTATATCCGAACTGCAGGCCTTATGGGTTGAACAACCATTCATAACTTTTCACAAGGAAAAAGTAGTGCTGCGAACTCATCCTCAATTCCTTCCTAAAGTGGTCTCCGCGTTCCATATAAACCAGGAGATCACACTTCCCGCATTATTTCCAAATCCCAGAAGCACTAAGAAGGAGAATCTCCATAAATTAGACCTCGTAAGAGCCTTAAGGGTGTATGTGGACAGAACAAAATCCCTAAGGTCCTCAAAACAATTATTTGTTCTTATTGGAGGCAAAGATAGAGGCAAGGCTGCCTCAAAAACTTCCATTGCAAGATGGATAAAATCCTGTATTAAGGAGGCTTATCTGAAAAAGAGCAAAAGCCCACCAGAGAATGTGAAGGCCCACTCTACCAGATCTGTAGCGACTTCATGGGCAGAAAAGAAGTCTGCTTCGATAGAAGATTTATGTAAAGCGGCCTGTTGGACCTCAGTGCATACTTTCGCTAGACACTATAGAGTGGACATGACTGCATCCTCAGATGCAAAATTTGGGGAGAAAGTCATTCAAGCGGCCACTTTATAAAAATATATTGGTGTGGGGACTGCTGTGTTTCACTTGGTGTTTTTTCTTTTTTCACATTACTTTATTATATCCCTCCACTATTGTTCTTACTGCTTGGGCATCACCCAGGTGGTTGGGGCTGCCATAGGAGGAGGAGGAAATGGCATATTATTACCTGTTAATGTTGTTTCCTTTACTCCTCCATGGCAGCCTCTAGTTGGTGTTATTATGGTGATGGTAGATATGAAGCTTGTAAAGTTTAAGAAACTGGAGGCAGGGGAAGTGACGTTTATATATGCTGCCAGGTGTCTTTTTTTCTTTCCTGTGAGCCCAGGTGGGAATGTCTTAACCCAGGTGGTCTGAGCTGCCATGGAAGAGTAAAGAAAACAACATTAACAGGTAATAATATGCCGTTTATACATTAGTGGTGTAATTGGTGATTCTATCAAGTGTAGACTGCTAGAAAAATGTTATTTTTTCTTTGCGGTTTTTTTTTACCACCTTTGGGTTGGTTGAGAGCACGGTTTTTAGATCTTGTTTTTGGGGCCAAACATCCTGGGTCCGTGTTGCCAGACTACTGATGATCGGGACTGGTACTGGAGTGACATTTGTGCTAATCGTGGATGATGTTGATGGGAGCTGCTCAGGTATTGTTTGATTTTGCATGTATTTAACAGAATGATCCACAAAAGTGCCAAGTAAATCTCTAATTTCACGTAATATTTCATTTTGTGCTTCTAGTGCAGTGTTATTTCTGGACATTTGATCATGTAGTGGGTCAAGTTTATTGATGAGATTGGTTCGATTAGAATTGTATGATGTAGATGGGCAGATATTTCCTCATCTTCATGTTGTAGAGGTGAAGGGGTGGATGGTGATGGTAGAGGTGGTGGTGGTTATGCAGGTGGTGGCGTTGGTTGTGATGTGGACTCATCTTGTTGCTCATGTATTGTCTTGCAGCAATATCTATGACAGATTAAAATGATAAAACAGTGAACATGCAAATGTCACATGTTCAGAGGTTTGTGGACCTGTCACGGGATTCAGGGGCAAAGACGACTGAGCAGGTTGGAAATAGAAACTGGCAGGTTTAATGGTTGACTTGTTCATAAACAATAAAATAGGTAAAGTAGAGTCTTGGTTGAGCTGAATGTTAGGCAAGCAGATCCGGAAGGCTTGGATAAGCTGAACTGCAATGTTAAAGTCAGCTTGACCTGAAGGCTAGAGATAGCTAACCGGATGGCTCGAGGCAGCTGGACCAGAGTGCATGCAGGACTGGGCTGGAGTGCTGGCAGGACCGGATTGGACACTGGTAGAACTGGAATGCAGGATGACAAGCACAGGATAGCAGGATCAAGATTACCAGGATCACAAGCACAGGATAGTAGGATCAGGATTACCAGGATCACAAGCTCAGGATTACCAGGATCACAAGCACAGGATAGCAGGATCACAGGAGAACCAGGCACCTTGGATGAGCAAGTTGTTTTGGCAATGATAGTAGCGGGTAAGTGCAGTGCTTGCCATCGCAATCTGTGACAGTACCCCCTCCTTTACAGGTGGTCTCCGGACACCCAAACAGAGTCTTAACAGGGGACTGGATCCAGACTTAAGTAAGTGCTTGAACTTAGTTACTCCTGGGCTAAACCATGTTGATTGCAGGGGAGTCATATTTCATCTGTTGCAAACAGTATTAGAGTTGAGAGATGATGTTTCCTATCCCAAGTCTAAATAACAGTGTGATAGTAAAGCTGGTCAGTGTCTGTGTGCAGTAAGCAATTCAAAGATATATCCCTGCATGCAAAGACTACAATTAACTTGACTTCCCCTGCAATCAACATGGTTTAGCCCAGGAGTAACTCATTTCAAGCACTTACTTAAGTCTGGATCCAGCCCATGATGCTTGGCAAGAAATTTTTTGATTAACCTGGGTGCACTGATGTCAGAGGCGCAGATCCAGGCTCGTTCCTCAGAACCGAATCAATCCACTAGGTATTCAAGATGGCCATGGCGAACTCGTGAATTTACAATCTCCTTCACTTTGAATTCATCCTCTTGAGCTCCAGAGATCCGAGAAGGTTTTTTCAGAGGTGATGAAAACTTGTTGATCACAAGAGGTTTGAGCAAGGATACATGAAAGGAGTAAGGGATTCGAAGCCTGAGCCGTGTGTATTTCATGCAAGCTAACACACTATGGGGGAGGGAAGTACTTACAGAAGACATAAGGAGAGGGAAGAAGGTGGACTACTGGTGTTATCGGAGGAGAGTGGGAAGGAAGAGAAAGGATAGATGAAGGATACAGTGTGGATGTTAAGTGGAGGAGGAGTAGGATAGCCTGAACAGGTGCGTTTTGAGTGAACGTTTGAAGACCTGCAATGTGGGGGAGAGTCTGACTGAAGAAGGAAGGTCATTCCAGTGCAGAGGTGCAGCATGGGAGAAGTCCTGGATAAGGGTGTGAGATGTGGTGATCAGTAAAGAGGTCAGACAGCGCTGCTTAGCAGAACGGAGAGGGTGGGAAGGGGTGTGCATGTTGATGAGGGAAGAGAGGAAGGGAGCAGTGGATGAGATGACCTTAAAGGTGAGGGTAAGGAGTTTAAAGAGAGGTTTGAAGTGGACAGAAAGCCAGTAGAGGGTTTGACATAAAGGAGAGGTCGAGGTAGAGCGCCATGAGAGGAAGATGAGTCTGGAAGCAGCATTGAGTATGGATTGAAGGGGGGCAAGACGGGTGAGCGGGAGACCTATGAGGAGGAGGAGGTTACAGTAGTCGAGGCGTGATATGACTAAAGAGTGGATAAGGGTTTTAGTAGCTTCATGTAGGGTCTATTCGTAACTCTCATAGGGATAAATACAATTTTAAAACTTTGACTCCAGTAGCCAAACATTTTTTACGTCAACATCAAGGTAATCCTACCGTCTTGCAAGCATTCGGATTAGAGAAAATATCAATGGGATTTAGAGGGGGGAATTTAGATAGGGTCTTGCTTCAAAAGGAAGCTAGATGGATCTTTGTTTTAGGTACTATTTCAACCCATGGATTAAATGAGATTATTAATTATACTTAATTCTTATAATCCATTTATATGTGAGCCTCCAGCCCCTCTCTAGTCATTAATTTACCAATAACATCCCAAAGGGGTATCCTCTTAAACCTTAGGAAAACATATCCTCAATATATTATCATACACAGAAATTTGTTATGCGTTTATATATGCAACCATTTTCTGTTGAGTTGAAGCATAACATTATTTATTTAATTTGTGGCCTTGTACAATACTGAATGTATATGCAGTAATTAATTTGAACTCCTTCAAGGTCATGGATAATATTGTGTGTAAAAATTGCTGAATACATAATACATCCTCCATTTTTCCTTGCATTACATTATACATTGGTTGCATTACATGTGAATATTACCATTATCTATTTTACAAAAAGTACTATATCAATATTGATTAATTTATGTCTAATGTATATCATAATTTTTAATGACATAAGAAAGTGCAAAGTATTTGATATATCTAATATATAATCTCTGATATATAATATATATTATATCTGATATATAATAAGTTCACCATGTTATTTTCTTTGAGTTGAAATATGTATGATATATATTTACATTGAAATAGCCATCTTTGTACTTCTATCATGGTAGAAGATACAAATTGATGCACATTGTTTTTCTATTTATAAAGATATAAATTCTTAGGTTAATGGAGTTCATCATCAATATTCTAAGATACTTGTACAATTTTCCAAGTCCACGTGGTTATTCCATTCTTCATAACAAACCACCTTCGTTCAGGCTGGCAAGAGTGCAAAGTGGCATATTTAAATACCTGACTTTGCCCTTGGAGAATGTTTATATATTAAATTAGAATGCTAGTTTGTTACTTTTGCACATATTTTAAATCAGTATCATAATTATGTGGACGATTGTCTGTGGTTGGAGGACGTTGTGATTAAAGCATGATCACTGTAATTAGCAGACACCTGCGACCAAGCTGCTGAGGCAAAACGTGCGTCAGTTTTCTTGACATACGGAGATGTGAGGTCGTGCACACCCCACCTCCCTCTCACCTCTTATATTAGTTCAGTCTGCCGCTGCACCGATCCTTCAGTACCCCCAGATTGATTGCTGTCACCACCGACACTATTCCCTAGGCAGGGAGGTTCAGGTATTGGGTGAAGCATTGCCATGAGGCAATTAGGGGAGATAGGGTTAGCGGGTGTGGTTTTAGTTAGGTTGTCGTGACAGCGATTCTGCTGTTTCCATGTGTTACTACCCAACATTGATTGTATACACTAATCAGATGGCGGCTATTTGAATTATCCACGGATACCTCTAGCAGACTGTACTCTTACTCTATAACATAGACTGAGCTGTGATTCAATTTATATATAATAATTGTTTTTATCCTATAGCTTACCTTTGAATCAACTTATACACACTTAAGAGGTTTGGAATAACACCATATGTTCGCCAAATTTTTATTGAATTTATATAGTCCTTTTTTGGTTTGCCTTTTTTTTTAGTAATGCATTAATAAAAGTTATATTTTATCATTTTAACAGGATATAACACACCACTATTTGTACGTTGTTGCAACTGTAGTGCAGCAATTGTTTCATGTGACCAAGCACCTAGATTTGTCATATAAATTGTGCTGCTTTGAGTTAACATGATTTTGATCACCATGTTGAAATAACATTGTTTATCTTGTTCCAATCTGATAACTTTATAGATACCTTCTTCATCCACATTTTCTGTCATTATATGTACTACAATTCCAATTATACATTTATTTTTGATTGTACAGACCATTAGACTGATGTTCTGTTTGCCTTACTTGTGTTTGGGTACCGATATCTTTGTTTCTGTTCATCATGTCAATATATATTTCTTTGTATAATATTGTACATATCAAACTGTTATGTCCATCTTCCCCCACTAAGAAAGGTCAAATGTATGGCCAACTAAATATGCTGATTGTTCTGCACTTGTTCTTTTATATGAGTCTATGTACTGTTGCATGATCCAGTATGTGAAAATCTCCAATGGGCACAGTTTCACCTCTACTCAGTTCTTATTATATAAATGTGGTCAAA